>JAQIWT010000314.1:0-23735 GCA_034696485.1 Isohypsibius dastychi
CTTTCTACGCAGCGTGACACCGGATCGCATTTGACGGGGACTAATCCGAGCGCATGCACAGGCAAATGACCAATTATAACTGAACTTGTTACGGATTCACTGCGCAGTGCTCAGCTTGTTTGCCAGAGATACTTTTGGTACAGTACTACGGCAATGAACTACGGTATATCTTTGTTGAAAAAATGAAATGTTCACACAAATGTGGAATAGCCAACAAAATATACCAGCAAAAACATTGGCATTTTTCCTAATAATCTGATTTAAAATCAGATTATCTTGTCCACCCTGACTTTATCGCCCGTTTTTCGCATATTTTGGTCGGCACTTCCGGTAAAAAATAGCTGTTCTGGTTGAAAATGGCACTTCCGGTTGAAAATGGCACTTCCGGTCGAAAATGTCACTTCCGGTTGAAAATGTCACTTCCGGTTGAAAATGTCACTTCCGGTTGAAAATGGCACTTCCGGTTGTTTTTGTCACTTCCGGTTGTTTTTCTGACTTCCGGTTGTTTTTGTCACTTTCGGTTGTTTTTGGCACTTCGGTTGTTTTTCTATTGGGGGGTGGGGGGTGGTGGAACAGTCAGGGGGTTTGAGGTTTTGGAAAACCTTATAACATATGTTTCTATGGAAGGCGTGGCTAGAGGTTTAAATATAGTGGGGGGTCGGCCGAATGGACCAATGGGATTAACCTTTTTAAACTTCAAAAACCTGGCAAACCTAGCCCACTCTTGTGATCAGGGATTGTGGGTCCCCCCCCTTGGGGGGGTGGACAAAAAATCCGAAATCTGGATGACCTGTGAATATTCACTTGTTCTGTTCTAAAGCTTCCACGATACACCCCACTGATAGCTGAAGCAATTTGCCAGGTTCTCTTACTTGTCGGAATGTTTTTTGACTGTACAGTGAACGCACGTTGTAATACACTGCCAGCATGCACTTCCCTGATGATTGAAAATATTTGATCAGGTAATGGTTTTTGTCCTGATCGTCCAGAAGTTGCTGCATTGCAGCGATTTTTTGTGAGAACTCATTTTATTACCGCTCGACGATTTTCGACAACTTTCGAATGAGCGTTGCTGGAAAAAAACTTGTTCAAAAGTTGGCGCCATACATAATATTCCACAACTTTCTTCTTTCTGCTGGCATTCCACATTAATGCTTTCACAGGTGCTACACCGAGTATTTGAACAAGCATGACAGCATCGTTGCTTGCAATGCAAACAAACCATTGAACGAAACCAACTCAAAAATAGCAGTGGCATACAGTCTTTGACGCAGTTTTAAAATTCCTTATCCCGTTAAAGGTTCAAAATTACAATTTCATTTGAATCAGCGCAGCGCAAATTGTGCTTATAAAAAAAGCGAATTGATCATTATTAAATATCCATTTGACGTAGTCAGGCGAAATGAGCTTCAGGTAAACTGTGAAATCCAAATAGGCGAAGGGCATACTCATTTCCCGAATTCGGAAATGAGCGTCTCTCCTGTGGGACCTTTAGTTTGTTCGCATTTCTCTCCTGAACGAATGCATGGAACATTCCTCGAAACTTGGGTGCCCTTGACGCGTTGACGGGGATGATCGGCACGGATGTGGTCGCGATGACCTTTTTTGGCATGTTGATGGCTCGCAATCTCCCAGCCGGGCGCAAGACTCCATAGAACCGCTAAAAAGGAAACAACACAAAGAGAATATTATACATCGAAAGTTCTTATGTCGAAGGCTGCTAGAGGCTATCATAAACCGCTGATGTTGACAAGTCTAAAGTAGATTTTAGTGTACCCTGTTTTTTAAAACGACAACACCGATGCGGGCTATTCTGAATAAAATTCCGTGATTTTCATGACAATTCGCAATCAAAAAAAAGTATATTCGACGAAAGTTCTCGAGATCGACAGCTTTAGACGACACTTTGATACCTTTGCTAAATGGTGAACCTCTGAGGCAGCTGTTGGAATGGGCTCCACACGATCTGTAACTTTTAATGTGACAATATAAGTTTTGAATGTTTGTAAGTTTTAATGGTTTAAGTTTACCATCTAGATCTTCCTGGGCTTTTGCAGCCAACGCTCCATCCGGAAAGACGTTTATTCCTTGTTCTAAAACAAATGAGTCCGACACTGTGCCGCTGTACAGTAGAAACGACAGTATCCACAGCAATGGAGCCATCTTGAGTTCCTTAGCCAACAAAATATTCTAATAGAAAAATGTTCGTGATTTTCAGTGATTATATAGCCGTCAGGAGAATATTTTTCTGTGTATAAAATAATCGCGGATGAATCACATTCCTTCAAAACAAAAAGGGTAGGGATGTGGATCTATCTGGTACATCGCATTTAGAAACATAATCCCTTTTCAGAGATAGAAATTGATCTGACGTGAATATCTATAGGATAAGCTGAATTCAAGGAAACACAATTCCCACACAGGGAAATTCGGCAATGGATATATTAGATGAAATTGCCAGGAGTGCGTAATTTCCCACATGACCCCGTGAATTGCGGCCACACAGTTTTCGTCATAGAACGATAGAAAAACTAAAGGTTGGGGGTTGAAGAGGATATCTGAACAAAACAATTGGCTTCGTCAATATTCTTCACTTGCCGATATTTTAAAACCGCTGCTCTTAATTTTAAGATGCAGTCTCTCACATGTATACATGATCCCGCCATGTTTGTTTACAATAAACTGGCATGACGGACCCAATTTCTCACCATAAGAAAAGGCCTATTGACTCCAGTATTTTTCTTTCTCGCGCGAGAACCAACCTAATTATATTCAGAGTCTGAACTGAGAATTCACACCCACCCACCAGAATTCTGGGCATAATGAGTTCTAGTCCTCGAGGATTTTCAGTTTATGTAGATTGTTCTGCCTGCAGCAGGCAGCCTGCTACAAGGGTTTCCTTGTAGGAATTCTGGTTTGATTAGTTTCAAATCGATTGTGCGGTTGATTCTCTGATTAAAATGTGAAGTAAAATCAAGATCATCGTCTCCAGTGTTTGCCTGCAAGTACTTTTACTTTTATAGTATACAGAATAACACTTTCTATCCAATAAAGCGTTTGTTAACCGACATGGTGTTACAATTTTTTCACTGCCATTTACAGAAGATGTACAGGAACAAATTGTGAGGTACCTGAACCGGGTCATTTGAATATCGCATTGTCGACTTGTCAGTTGAGGAATATGTTGATTGTTTGAGTGGTTGATCGACGACAGTTAAGAAGGAAATCCGAGAATTGATGATTTCGAAATGAACGTATGATTTGTTTTGTGATCGGACAGAAAATCTTAAATTTTCTTGGCATCTTGGAAAAATGCTCGGTGACTGGCTCGACGACTCTGTGAAGGGATTTCTTCTGGACATCAGCGGTGTTATCTACGACAGCGAAGGAACAGACGGGGGAATACCTGTCCCCGGTTCGATCGAAGCAGTCGGTCTTCTTCGTGATTCTGGAATACCTTTTCGTTTCTGTACCAACGAAAGCACGGCATCTCGGAAGCATCTGTGCAGAAAGCTGAATAGAATCGGATTCGACATCAAACCTGATGAAATCACATCGCCAGCTCCGGTAGTTTATGATGTGAGTGTTGTTGACGTTTTAATTTTTTTATCTTTATTGTTGGTGCTGGATTTTTGTAGATTCTTCAAGAACGCAACCTCCGGCCATATCTTCTGACAATGGAGGATGTTCTGGAAGACTTTTCTGGTGTAAACACACTGAACCCAAACTGTGTTGTGATTGGAGATGCTCAACGGAATTTTACTTATGAAAACATGAATCGCGCTTTCTCAATTCTGATGAAATCTCCGGTGTTGATATCTATGGGATGTGGAAGATATTACAAAGAGCCTGATGGATTGAAAATCGACGTTGGTGCGTTTTGTAAGGGATTGGAGTATGCATGCGGAATTCAGGCGGAATTTGTTGGGAAGCCGAACCGTTCGTATTTTCAGTCTGCGTGTGAATCGCTGGAATTGTTACCGGAAAACGTTGTGATGATTGGTGACGATTTGAAAAACGACGTCGGAGGTGCGCAGGCTGCCGGAATGAAAGGACTTCTGGTCAGGACGGGTAAATACCGACCGGAAGATGAGAAAAGAAAAGATGTGATACCGAATGGGATTGTTGATAATTTATTACATGTTGTGAAGATTTTCTTGGAGTATTCTACGAAGCGGTGAAAATGTGTTGGTTCCGTTGAACCTTAATAGCAGTTTTCTGTTTGGCTGATTCTGAATGATGTTGAATTTACTGGACCAAACGACTGCGGATAATATTCGTGCTTTTTTTATCGTAAATTATGCCGTTAATATATGGTGCTGGAAACTGTGCAACTAAAATTCAAAAGAATGTTCATGTCTTGGTGTGCGCCTTTTATAACTGTGAAACTCATTAGGATCTCGCTTCTTCGTTATCACGATGTGAGAAGTCGTAATAATGTAAAAAAATATCGCTGACGAATTGTATGCATTCTTCTTTCGTGTTTACGACAGTCAACGGAACAAACGACCCGTTGGCATGTCGGCTTCATAATTAATAATAATCAGATTGCTGCGACAAATGTCACGTGTAATTAATCGTACCATAATCAGAATTCGAAAAGAGTTGAATCACTGCTGGTTTGTTTTCTTGTCAATTAAATATTTTGTCGTGTTATGAAACCAGAATCGGAAGGAATAGTGGGCCATCATGTCGGTTGCATCAGCGACGCCGACGGAAGTCCTACTTAAACTTACGAAAACAATTTTTTTTAATATTTTCCAGTGTCTTTCGGTACGCAGAACTCGGCTTAAACGACAAATATTCTGGTGGAATCTCATCTCTTCAACAATACTTGTTCGGAAATGAAGCATCTTATTTTCTGCGTCGTCTTCAGCGCGCTCCTCGGTCTGGCACTTGGTTAGTTTTGATTCCGAACGATCTGTCGTGAAATCCAGTCAAAAAAAATGTGAAAATTTTATAGGCCTGAACGAAGCATGCAGAGATGTTAACGGGTGTTCAGATTCCGGAACGACATGCCAAAACGGTAGATGCGTTTGTTGGTTCTCGATGGGATTTTCGCCGGCGCTGACCTGGGTGAGTGTAGAGTTACTTATTATACTGTTAATTATTGTTAATGCTGTTCGGATGTCTCCTCAAAACTACTTACACAAAACGTCTATAGATGACACTCGTTTATTTTGTAAAATTATTGAAGAATTGTGGCGCTCTTTTTATGGACGACAGAATGCCTGCCGGTTTTTCGACCAGGTTTCCTGAATATATTTGGTTGAATAATATCTTGATCTCGGTGAATGGAATTTCAAACAATCCTGAGAACCGGTAAAGACTTAATTCAGAATTCCTTATTTTAGCCATGCACGTGGTTTTTATCGTTGAGGGATACGAGTGTTTCGGTTTAGAAAGACTCTTTTGAATATATTCTGAGCTCAGTTGGGTGGTTTCCCGTTTTAGTCAAACTCATGACTTTGAGTTTTCAGCACGTCATCCTGATTTCGAAAAAGTCAATATGAGAATATATTCATCCACAATAACCTTTCGCAATTTTTTTTCCATTCCATAACGAAAAAATATTGTATCGTTAAATTTCTATTTGTTATTGCGGGTCAAACACCTCATCGCCGGAAACGGTACTACTTAACAGGTCTGCTTTAAGTGGAATCAAATTAATTAATTTTTGAATTGCAGGCTTGTGATGTCGCTTCGGATGGATGTCAGGTTCTCTTTCCTGGACATGTCTGTCGACCGACCTCGCAATGCCAACAGGTTCCCGGAAGGACGGGATATTGCCAGCCGATTGGGTCGCTGAGAGGATGAACCCCATTAAGGAATCCCATTTCCGGAACCAGTTTTTTAAATATGATGCACATCCGGTGACGTGATTCAGTGCAGCTAAGCACAATCTTTTTATGTTGTTTCTAAAAAGCTGAGCTTCTGCACAGTGTTGGTGTTGATGCTGTAATTTTTTGCTTATGAAAGACAGTTTGAATCGAAAGAATTTACAACGCTCGAAGTGTTGTGGCCTAATGGCTGGATGTGATAATTGACCAAAGTATGTAACGCTATATTGAACATTTTCCGTGAACTGCTTTGTTTCCGAGTGTGATGCAACTATTTAAGTTCGTCAACTGGCCGTCAGTTGTTGTCACTCACAAGATACTGTTGTGCTATGAACAAAAGTGTAACATCAGTACTAGGGTAGGTAAGAAATCATAACTAACAACTGTAACTTTGCAGGTAGCAGATTTTCATTCAGATCAACATTTAAAACTTGAGCGCTTTGTTTGTTTTTGATTTTGTAGTCATTTGGTTTTCCGTGTATCATATTCAGAATATTTCGCGAAGGTCCTCGGTCGTGATTGCCGAATCTAACTTCAACATGTGCCCAATGGTCAGCAGAGCAGGCCAACAGTTCGTCGAGGCGCCTACGTTGGAGGCGGAGCTACATAACCACGTGTCCTTGTTGTGACTGTTATGTCGTTGTTCGTGCCTCGCCGTTTTCGCACATTTCCAGAGTTTAGATTTCAAGATGGAAAATGTTTTGGTGTTGTGCGATTTCATCCACACATGTTGTTGTGGGGATTAAATTTCAACTCGAAACTTGCCTCCGGATTCAGTAATAAGTGCCATGGCAGCCGCAGTGGATGGGGATTTGAAAAGACTGCGAGATGCTCAGGATGCAGGATCATCTGATGCAGCAAAAGCCAGTGCTCCTCTGGAAGATGCCCTGTATGTTTTCAACAACACCCAGCATCCCACGACAGTTCTACGCGGATTGCAACAGCTACGAGCGACGGACACATTCTGCGATGTTACTTTGAAAGGTTCAGAAGATGTCTCCGATGGCTTCCCATGCCATCGTCTGGTGCTGAGCTCGTGTAGCTCGTATTTCCGTGGAATGTTCACTTCCAATCTGAACGAAACAAGGAACAAGGAAGTCCAGCTGCAGAACATCTGCAGCGCTACTTTGAAAGAGTGAAGAGATGTTCTACTTGGTTGCGTTGCTTGACTTTTGTTTTATATCTTGAAGATTGGTCAACTACGCATACACTTCGGAAATAACCATCGACAAGACAAACGTGCAGTCACTCCTTGCCGCCGCTACATTCCTCGATATCATTCCCGTCCGTGATGCTTGCTGCAGTTTCCTGGAAAGGAATATGGATGAATCAAATTGTCTCATGATCCACTGCTTTGCGGAATTGCACCACTGCATCAGTTTGGCAGAAAAGGCCAAAACGTTCGCGCTGCAAAGATTTTCCTCTGTTTCTCAGTGTTCGGAATATTTGGAAATGGCGAAAGAGAAGGTATGTGTGTGTGAATTTTGATTTATTCGTCAAATAGCGATATCCGAGTTATTTTGGTATTTGTGATAATGATGTTTTCAGGTTATTGACCTTATTGCTTCCGACGATCTAAATGTGGACCATGAGGAAATTGTCTACGACGCTGCTGTTCGCTGGCTGAATCACGATTTGACCTCTCGAAGAGGATGTTTTGCTGATATACTCAAGCACGTTCGACTTCCGCTCTTGAGCCCTTACTTTTTGGAGGATACGGTCGCCTCGTTGCCGATATTAGGCGAGTCGTCCACAGCCCAAGAATTGCTGAAAGAAGCGAGATATTATCACGCGCTACCAAATCGGCGATCGGAGTGGAGCAGCCCTCGGTCTCGATTAAGGAAATCATCGGGTATTTATTTCTTGCGGTGGATAACGACGACCTTCCACCAAAACTCTGTTTTTATAGGTCTTGCTGAGGTTATCGTTTGCGTTGGTGGTGAGGACGACAAAGTTGTTCTAAGGAGTGTTGAATGTTTTAATCCCATGACGGTTTGTTTTCATTTCCGGCTTTGAACAGATTTAGAGTGTCTGGACTGGGAATATTTTTTCAGGCGTCTTGGTCCCATCTGAAGAGCTTACCCTTCGCTGTTAGCAAAGCTGGTTTGGTGATTACCGGTGATAATTTCATGTATCTTTGCGGTGGAGAATACCCGGATGGTTCAGCAAGTCGAGGGATGTTCCGATATGATCCGGTTTTGGATGAATGGAAAGACATGGCGTCTTCGCATGTTCCACGGTCGGAAGTCGGTGCGTTGAATATAACCAAAACTGATCCCGATTGGTTTTACTAATTCACTATGTAAACAGGAGTGGCGTTGGTTGATGAATTCATCTTCGCCGTTGGTGGTTTCGATCGAGCACGGAGACTGGAAACTGTGGAGAAATTTGACCCACGAGCCAACAAATGGTACTTTGTGGCCAGTTTACGTGTTCCGGTCAGTTGTGCGGCTGTTGTCTCTTTTCGAAGCTGCTTGTACGTTTTTGGAGGAACCGTCAATACTGACCAATATGAACCTTCAAATCTCGGTAATTTAATTTTTCAAAATGATTATTTAGCTTCATATTTGACAATTTTTTTTATTTTAGCATTCCGGTATGATCCAAAGAATAATACTTGGACGGAACTGCCTCGTATGCCTTCTCCTCGAAGCGGCGCAGTTGCATGCGTCGCACCAAGTGGACTAATTTATGTTGTTGGTGAGCAGTTACGTTTCTTGATTTTATTTGCCAAAGATAAAAGTGGATTATCGTTTCAGGCGGTCTTTTTGGAGGTCAGGAAACGCTGAGTCGAGTCGAAGCTTTCGATCCTGTTCGGAATGAATGGCTGCAACGCAGTAAGTTTCACTTCTTTCCTTAGAGGTCTGAGAGTTGAAATTTGAAGTCTGTTGCTTTATTTTCAGGTGACATGACTCATCGAAGATATCGGCCCGGAATAGCAGTTATTGATGGGAAGATATTCGTCATGGGTGGCGAGAATTATCTGGATGTACATACGAGTGTGATTGAATACTTCAATGAGGAAACTAATTCCTGGACAGTGCATAAAAGTGAACTGCCCTGCTCACGAAGTTGGCTGAGCTGTGCTGTGATGAGGATCAAAAAATGTAAAGCCTTGTTATTCCGGTTATCAGCTCTTTTTTTTGTATTCACATAGTCTGTTGGCTCAGGTGATCCGGCGGATTTCCCGAACCGTAACAACCGTGATCGTGGAAGCTGGATGCGACCATAACCTGACACCTGGCAGCCACGGAGCTTTTTCTCAAGGTGAGCCAGTTGGGCAGATCCGTTTTTCGAATCAAAGAAACCCGAAAATCTCAAAAATCTGTGATTGAAATGACTGATTTCATTTCTGTTTTAACGTTTTACGTGTATTTTCTGTATTTTTTCTCGGTCTTAGTAATATTCTCTTTTCACTGGCTCGAAATACCGTTTATTCAAGGATACCCGGTTTCTTCTAAACGCTGATTTTCTTCGTATGTTTTATTGAAATATTTGGATGATCGTAAAAAAGTAGTATATTTATCTCGTGAATTGTGATGTAGGATCAGGGTTCGCTTAAAGATGATGCTTTTGTGACGTTCTTTATTTTATACGGCAGTCGTTTAGCCGCAGGAAGTTTATCCTCGATACAAGGTCTTGAAGCTCCTGCGTCTCGTTAGTAACGGGTTGCCATTGTTGTTGCACACTCTCCATTGCTTGCAACCGCAACACCTGTAGAGAACAAACAGTAATTTAGAACCAAAAGGTTGTCGGTTCAAGAAAAGCAGTGGCGGTTCTATGTAGAAAAAACCAGGAATTTCGTGATCGGCAACCACGGCATACCTGCGCATGCAGCACCACATGCATTTCCATAAGTTACTCCGTCAACCCCACACACCGGTCGGAAATCCAAGGTACAGGCACATCCTGCAGAAGTTGTGGAAGGAACAGATGAGCCGCACTCTCCTTGTGAAGCCACAGGAACATCTGAAAATGTTTACCATACCGGTACCCGGTCTTCATTTTCAGAAGTCGTAACATACTTGCGCATCCTGCTTGACATGCGTTGCCGTAGGTCCTTCCATCAGTTCCACAAACAGGTGCAAAAATAGCGGGACAAACGCAGCCTGGGCTGATAGTTGGGCCGCTTGTTGAATAGTCCTGCGCCTTGACCCCTTGGAAGAAGCCGAATATACTATTGGATCTAGAGGTTCATGTCCGTTACCGACTTACCAAATACAGCTAGCGATAAGATGAGCAGCAGTTTTCCAGTCATTTTGGTTACAATGATGAATAAGAACCTTTAGTATTTCACGAATATTGTCGAAGAATGCTCGCTTTAACAAGTCGAATTGATGCGGTTTTTATACCGATTTTACTGCGCACCAGATGACCACCGGCACGAACCGTTATCTAGCCGGTTACACGAAAATGGTAATTGAAACCTTTTGTAAACAGGTAGTTCGAACGAAGCATGGTCTCGTTACGGACCTTTTGGTCGAAAAACAGCTGGATAACCTTCGTGGCTTTTTCACCAGTCACTGCTTGATGCGTAGTCGAGGCGTTTGGTTTGTTTTTAAATCTTCCTGTTCTCGAGTGTCTAAAAAAACTACCTGGGGCTCTGGCCGCACGAAAAAATAAGCCGCTGAACAAAACGGTTTAGCAGAAAATGGCTGATTTACCTGAAAAATTGAGATATTTCCGTTTTTTACCCGAAAGCAATGTTTTACAGAAGGGGTACTTAGTGCCCGGATTATTTTTTAAACGCTGATTTTTTTTCGTGTCTTATTGATTTATTTGGGCAATTAGAATGGAACAGTTATCTGGTAAAACTTAATGTTGCAGGAAATGCATTCTCGATACTTGGTACACTCTTGCTCAGCGCTAGTAATTGGGTGCCACTGTTGGCACACTCTCCATTACTTGCGAACGCCACACCTGCAAAGTAAAAATAATTCAAAACCAAGACTTTGTTGGTGGCAGAAAATCCCGATTCTATGCAGGAAGAGAACAGGATTTTTGTGTTCGGAACCTAGAGCATGCATGCAGCAGCGCGTTCCCATATGTTAAAATGTCAATATCCCAGACCGGTTGAAATTCCCCGGTACAAATGCAACTTGCAGAAGTGGTTCACGGTACAGATGAGCCTTGCGAAGCGTCAAAGACATCAGAAAATTGTTGGGAAATGTGGGGTGTTTCGAAGTCTTAACATTCTTGCGCATGTTGCTTGACAAGGGTCACTGTAGGTTCTTCCATCAGTTTTACAAAACGGTCGAGAAATGGCGGTTCCCATTTGTTCCACGGGACAAGAGCAGCCGGGTTGGCACTTTTAGAGAATGATTACTCCAAATTTTGATCTAGTTTATCGGGCAACACGGTGAATTTGAAACAGGAGCGATTAGTCGTAAGCTTTGTCCTCCATGTACTCTGTGGCGTTCTTTGTGGTTTTCACCACGAGAAACCTACTTTTTTTGTAAAATTCATATTGTATTCAGATCTTAAACTTTCCCAGATTACTGGTAACTGATCTCTCTGAATGCTCTGCTCTGCACTTCGGTACAATGGTTTTGTTACTTGCGTCTGAGAAAGATGCGGATGTAAGTTTCCTGGTCGGATGCTTGTCCGAATTGTCACGATTTACTACTTTAAACTTGTTTTGATGCATACATGTATCTTCAGATTTCACAAAATCCCGAAATAAGACTTGAGAATTGAAGGCATTTGATTATTCGATATTCAGGAGTGAGGTATACCATAACACGATATCGTGATATTTAATTACGTACGTAGAATTTCTCGATTAGATTTTCGATACCGGCTGGCTGTTTGATAATATTTCCGCTGACAAAAATTCAGTGTAAAATCTCAAAAATTTGTGATTGCAATGACTTACTTCATTTCTGTTTTAAAGTCCTACACGCGTTTTCTGTACTTTTTTCTTGGTCTCAAAAGATATTCCGTTTTGTGTGCCCCAAAATACCGTTTTGTACATGTACAAGGTTACCCGGTTGTTTTGTGAACGCTGATTTCATTCGTATGTTTTATTGTTACAGTACATTGGTCAAAAAGGTCGTAGAAAATATATTTATTTGGAATCAGGGGCTCGCTTAGCACTTTTCACTTATTATGCATTAAATTTTCTTCGATAGTCGTGTAGCCACAAAAAGTCTACATCCTCGGTAGGTACAATACAAGGTTTCAATGCAACTCTTGCGTGACGCTAGTAACGGCTTGCCATTGTTGTTGCACATTCTCCATTGCTTGCAACCGCCACACCTATAGAGAACAAATAATAAAGAATCGAAAGACCAAGAAAAGCAGCAGCAAATCTATGTACTATGGTAGAAAAAAAATTATGTAGGGATTCTGTGATCGGGAACTACATCATACCTGCGCATGCAGCACCACATGCATTTCCATAAGTCACCCCGTCAACTCCGCACACCGGGCGAAAGTCCGCGGTGCATATACATACTGCAGAAGTTGTGGAAGGAACAGATGAGCCACACTCGCCTTGCGAAGCCACGGGAACATCTGAAAACAGTTGGTAAATGTTCAGCATACTTCTTGTTTCAGAATTCCTAACACACTTGCGCATCCTGCTTGACAAGCGCTGCTATAGGTTCTTCCATCAGTTCCACAAACAGGTGCAAAAATAGCGGGACAAATGCAGGCAGGGTTGATAGTTGGGCCGCTGGTTGAATAGTCCTGCGCCTTGACCCCTACGAAGAAGCCTAATAGATTATTGGAGTTAGATATACACGTTTAATGCTGACTTACCAAATACGGCTAGCGATAGGATGAGCACCAGTTTTCCAGCCATTTTGGTTGCAGTGATGAACCGAAGACCCTTAAAAATATTTGGTAAGGAGTTGCGTCGAAAATCACAGTACACAGTAACTACGGAGTGTGGTTCAAGTTTGAAGATTCTGGTTTTTATACCTCTGTTACGGTCGCACCAGATGACCATAGGCACAAACCATTACCTAGCCCTGACTAAATTACACGGAAACGGCCATTGTAAACTTTTGTTTTTTCGAACGTTCCATTGTCTCGCTACGGATTTTTCGGCCAAAAAACATCTCGTTAATCTTCTTGGCTTTGTCGTTAATGATTTTTTCATATGTAATCGTGAGCGTCTGGTTTGTTTTGAAATGTTCGCGTTTTTCGGTGCTTACCATCAAGTAGCTCGATTTCCGACCTGTTCTATAATTAATTAATCTGCTGCACCAGATTATTCTGTGAAAAAACTGAGTTTTGTGAGAACAAAAGGTGCTTATTCTGATATTTTGAAAATATTTAGTTTACCGGGTCAGTCCGATTGACCTAACGAACGACGAGTCATAATCATGTCTTCTCCGTAATTTCATCTTGTTGTTTTTGTGCTACCAAGAGAAAGTGATTTTGTTCGGAAATTGTCTGTTTTCAGTAAACTTTCGCAGACTTTGGATTTTGGAATTTTTGAATTTTTGTTAGATTTTATCCGAAGTGTAATGAAATGTAATACGGTTTGAATTTATGTTTTGGTGTGCCATCTTCATATTGCACAAAGTTGAGTAGAGTCTGGACTTCAACGCATTTGAATGTTCAAGAAATGACGTCATAACATCATATCAGGATTTTGTATTTATGTGCTACTCAATCGGAGTTCGGACTTCCGTACCAGTAGCTTTTGCATGATAACTTTCCTCGCTGACGATGATGTAGTGAACTTGCTAATGATTGACGCTTCGCTCCACCCAGAAATATCTGTTAGTACTGTACGAACTGAAGGCAAAGAACTAAAGATAGTCCAAAGCAATTTCCGTACCAGCCGGCTATAGAAATTGCTTTGATAAATTTATATCGTCGCTGCAGTCACGTCATTTAGCCGTGCTTGTTTGTTGACATGCCCCAAAGAGGAAACGGAACGCATGTCCTTGACAATGAAGTCGGCAAATAGAAGGAAGATGAATTTCGAAAACATGACTAGCAATGCGTCAGCGTCTGCTTAACGATGCGGAATCTGGGATCGCCCAGTGAAAAACTGCTTTCAATCGAGTTGTTTTGGTGACCTTTTGAAATATCGACCCGCTAAAAAAGTATCCGGTTTTTGAATGATAACATATGTTGCAGGGCATTGCAGAAACCTGATTCCCTATGACGATCATGTGATATACGAGGTGAAAAATAATCGGTTGTTCCAGTGATCATAATCCATAAAACGCTAGAACGCCGAGAAGTCGAGCAAGTGACGTTATGATCTGTCCAACTGCGTCAAGGGATGAGACTGAGATCACCCCGTATTTACTACCTACCAATTTTCACGTAACTTTGATGTGCGTAATGTTGGCTTCAGATGTCGAACACAGAGAAACTTGTATTTCGAGCTAAAGTAGAACTCTTGTTTCGTGATACGAAAGGCTTTACCTGCGTCAAACGGGACTTATAACGTCGGAAACAGCTGTTGCGTGTTCGCTAAACTAGATTTACCCGCGAATCCCCGTAGATTCAAGATTCTGCGTTGTTTAATCGGCTTTTATGCGTTAGATAGGAAAATGGTGCAAACGGAACGCTATCTTACAAGTTAGCCGGTGTTTTGATTTCGGCGTAAATCTGGTACCTTGACCCGACTTCAACCATTTCTAACCGCACCAAATTATTGTACCGTATTATAAATGATTTAATTTTTGTACGAGCGAATAATTAATATGCAAGATTAACAGTACCGAAAAATCCCAAACACTGTATAGAGAGACCTCGAAAAGACTGACAGTTTGATGTCATTAATATCGGAATCCGTGCTGAGTTGCATTTGATCGGCTAATTCGATCACGATGCATAAAGCCACAGCAAATATTGAATGCACTTTTCATTCGCAAACTGCAATCTGCGTACATCGTTTTTATCTCTAGCGGAAAGGTCATTGATTTTCTGATTAAAACCCCGCCCGCACTGCCGTAGTATGTCAAGTGACAGCGTGATTCCGCAAGACTCTTCAGATTATCCAATGTGCTTCAAAACGGAAATGCAACACAAGCTGCTTTGCTTTCAATAACACAAAAAAACGGCCTTGCTCCCTCACTGCTGCCCATTGAGGGAGAACAATAACGCCGACTAAATCATCTCTCCATCTTCATAATTGCATGTGGGGATAAACGGCGCGCCATCTGTGACGATTTCCGGTGGCAGTTGAGGGAAGAAGGAAGTGTACGTCGGTCGGACGTCATCAGGACGAGTTAGTCTACGGGGAGCCGTATATCAACTGCCTTTCCACATTTCACTGTCGACAGACCGTCAACAAGAGCGGAGCCTGAGCTCATCTCGTTCCGACGTAATACTCCAATATCAACTGTGATATGGTAAGGAAGGAAACGAGTCACCAGCTCCTGCAACATTACATTTTGCCGAGCCTCACCATTCAGGCACTCAGTTGCTTTCTTCCCGCATTTCCTGGAGCGACGGTGTATGATAAACTATTCCCAAAGCGGCAGCTTGTGTGGTGCAGGTTAACTGAAGCACGGAATTAAACTGCAATGAAGGAGAATTGTTGTCTGTTGTGGAAAATAAGGACCAGCTTATGACGGATTTATTGAGATCAACAAATGCTCCACTACAGCCGTATGCCTGCATGGGATATTTTATTGTGATTAGTTGCGGCGAAACATGGTGATTATGACGGAAACCAAAGTTAAAGCCCCAATTCGAGTGGGATTTTATGATATTTCCCGCACTCTTGGCAAAGGAAATTATGCTGTTGTCAAATTGGCGAAACATCGGATCACTAAAACCGAGGTGAGTGGTGCTGTCGTGGGATGATTGTTCATGACTTCTTCCGGTAATTATTCAGGTATTTCCCGTTCTTTTGATAAAATTGAAAATATAATTTTGAATTTGAAAAATGAGAAAACATTTTGGATGTATGTTTTTTTTTGTTGCAATACTTTGTGAGTTTAAAATAATCCGAATTAGGGAGCATCAAATAAAACTGATCTGAAGATCAAAGAATTAATTTTTTTATCTTTTTCACCACGGTTGTATTTCTTACTGAAAATCATCATGGTTTCGAGTTTTTTTAATGTGGTTGGTGGATGAAATGACTCCAGATGATTTTTTATGACACTTTTAATCGTAAGGGGTTTTTTGGTGGTTTTTATGAGAGCGCTCGTTACATGTAATTAGAAGCCTAAACGGCATCCAAGCAATCCACGCCGACCAACAGGAACTGGGTGTGCGGCAAGCGTCATTTGCATTATTTATTGATTTAATGGTTTGCGTTTCATTTCTTAGGTTGCCATCAAAATCATCGACAAATCGCGTCTCGACGAAAGCAACTTGCAAAAGATTTACCGGGAGGTGCAAATTATGAAACAGCTGGACCATCCCAATATAGTAAAATTATATCAGGTTTGTAAATAAAAATTAGCATGTTTATTCACGTGAGGAAAAACGAGCCTTATTCGGACAATTTCAAGGTCGTTGATACAGGAAGAAAATAATTTTTCTGGTTTGAGTAATGAGGAAGAAATCCACGGGTTCTGGACGTTTTGAAAAATCACGTGCATTTATTCAGTGTTGGTATTGAGAAAACAAAGAAGAGAGAAGGAGAAATAATGATCGTGCTGCTTTATAAAATTGGCTGGCCGGATGGAATGCAGAGAATGGCACGAGACCTTCGGTTTGGGGTGTGGAGAAAATCAATTTTTTGGTCAAACAAATAACACCTTTTCAAAGAAAAATATTCTAATGATGTTTCCAGGGGTATTCTGTTTTTCGAAAAAGAGAACGTGTCTGAATTATTCTGAATAATTTAATCATATCATATCCCTCAATTTGTGAAGTCTCATTTTTTGCAGGTGATGGAAACCAAAAATATGCTGTACCTCGTCTGTGAATACGCCAGCAACGGAGAAATGTTCGGTAAATATTCAGGATTTTTAAGGTGGTTTCATCGGGTAGAAGTAATGAGAATTTCTCTGGGAATTTTTCAAGTGCTTTTTTTGCAATCTAATTACGCAAAAAATAGGGTTGGCCTAATTTGTAATTTGTATGCATCCTTTTTTCGGCGCATTTTGAGCGCTGCTTCGAAAAAAGATTTCCCATCTTAGCATCATGATCGTTATGAGCCAACCAGAATTCATTGAAATCTGCCAATGACGAAAGTTGGATGTTTAAACAACATGGGGCGTAATAGGGGATTGCGGCTGTGAAAGTCGCACTTTCGATGACGTCTGTGGATGTTTCTTTCGACCAATTTAATCGTTTCCTTGGAAACGAGAAATGACGGTCGTGAGACGGTTTGTGTTCGGTTAGGCAAATATTTCTGAGCCCAAGTTCATACAGTCGGACTGACATCTTTGCCACGATCATATCGCTCCCATTCACAAAGTAGAAAAAAACGTGACCAGAAAAAGCAATGATGCTGTGCTCCAGTTGATGTTGTTCAAGCGTCTACGTCATTTAAATTCGATACGATTGTTTCACATCCCATTAAACAAGAGTTCTGTTTTTGTTTTTGCAACAGTAGGAAAACTATTCAGCAAGAACTTCATGAATTTATTAAATTGATCATAATACACTCGTTGAGCTGGAGAATTTTGCTTTTCCGGGAACTCTTTTCACGAACGACAAATATTGAAACACGAGAATAATATTCCAAATATAGAACGAGTGTATGGACATAATAATAACATTTGCAGTCAATGAATGCAATTTTGGTCCATAATGTGTACTAAAATCATCAGTGTAGATACGTTATGGTTTCACGACGTTTTGCTCGTAAAGTTTATTATACTAACAAATTACTGTTTTATGGCAGATTATATCGCGAACTATGGGCGAATATCCGAAACGGCAGGACGTCGCATTTTCTGGCAGATCCTGTCAGCCGTGGAATATTGTCATCAAAAGAATATCGTCCACCGAGATTTGAAGGTAAGAGTTTCAAAGAACGAGAAGAAGAAGATGGAGAGTATCGAATAAAGTCATGTGCTAATAAGATGAACCCAACACGCAAACACCCGGAAACTTTTGACGCGTAAACTTTGGCTAATCTTTTGCTGACGTCTTAAAGTGATCTGCACCTTATTTGCCAGAGATGCGGAGCGTCCTGTTGAGCACCGAGATTTAATCAAGTGATTTACTAATTTCATCTGCCTGCAAAGACTACGTCATTTGCTCAAATTAATCTAACCCACCAAGATTAAAACTCGGCCTTAAAATCGATCGTACTGAATTAATCAGCTGGTTAAAATTCAACTGAGCAATCGTTTTGCCACCAATGAACACTGTATAATGGAATGTTTTGACTTTTGTTGAACTTGGCATTGTGTTGTAATAAATTAACCTTGTTATTTTCACAGGCGGAAAATCTCCTGTTAGACGCGAACATGAACATCAAGCTAGCCGGTAAGAAATGAAAGCTGTCAAAAAGGTCACGTAAAATCAGAGTGCCTGATCGAATTTCAAGGAACTGGAATCGCGTCATAGTTATGTATTATTTCCCCAAAAAATGTTTCACAAAGTGTTATAAGCTGGTTGAATTGGGAATGAAATGGCGAAGCTGGGGTATAAGTGTTTCTGGAAGTGACATGCCCGATTGATCGAAAGAAAGCGGTGGAAGGAGAAATGAGCTCGAATGACGTTGGTTTGCATGTGAAAATAAACGGCTGAATGAGATTATCGATTCGGGCTGTTCTCATCTCGAAAAAGGGGACAATGCGGAGAGAACTGCCATCTGAGCACTAAAAGGGCCCCCATTACCCCGGCCAGTTGCCTTTGCGGATTTGAGTATTGCACCAAGCCGGAATGACGCACACAAAATCAGAGTCCTTTGAGAAACAATACGGCAAAGAAAAAGTTTTTATGGCACTCTGGGTTAATGTTCCTGACCGTTTGCGTGGGATGTCGCTGCGAATGCGACGTCAGCACGTCTCTGGGGGAAACCTGCTCATAAATATTAAAGCTGACTGTGTTACAGATTTCGGGTTCAGTAATTACTTCACTCCGGGCCAACAGTTGTCCACCTGGTGCGGAAGTCCCCCGTATGCAGCACCTGAAGTCTTTCAAGGCCGAAAATACTCGGGACCCCAGACGGATATTTGGGTAAGAAGCGGAAGGCAAAATCCCCGCCTGCATTCTTTTCTCCTTTATGATTTTCTCGCTGACGTTGGGAGGAAGAAATGTCACGCATAAGTGCGTCATGTTTTCCTTAGGCCTCAGTTAATACGCTTGGCACGCCATCACGTCCTTGACCTTTTCTTATACTTTCGAACGAAAATCAATCTGATTGCCGTCGGCTGACGCAGAGAAACTTTTTAATCCGACAACTTCAGCTCAAGATCGAAAACAATATTTTTCTTTTTCTTCCTCAGAGCCTGGGAGTCGTTTTGTACGTGTTGACCACGGGATCACTTCCGTTTGACGCCAGCACTCTGCCCACTCTACGTGATCGCGTCTTAAGTGGGCGCTTTCGTATTCCCTTCTTCATGTCAACAGACTGCGAACACCTCATCCGCCACATGCTTGTTGTGGAACCTAATCGCCGTTTCACAATCGAGCAAATCAAGCAGCACGCGTGGATGAGTGGCGATAACACCACTGCTCCGCAACAACCCATCGCCAATCAGAAACCCAGAGTAACCACGGAGGTCAGCGAGCAAGTCGTCCAAGTTATGAAGAGCCTCGGGATCGAAGAGAGCAAAACACGCGAGGTACAAAACAAAAACAAGCAAATGTGATTAGCATTGATTATTCCTAAAGTGCCGAGAATAGCTGATGGGCTCGTTATTTTTTCCGAGTTGCTGTTGTGGCTCCCAGTATAGTTGACATTCGACCTCCGCGTGAATGACTAATTCCCAACATGATGCTATTTTCAGAGTGTGTGTAATCAGTCGTTTGACCACATCGCCGCAATATATTATCTCCTAATGGAAGGGCTGACGCGTCATTCGGTGCATCACCCCCGACGACCTCACAGTGTCAACATGGATGAAACCATTTCGGGAAACCGACCTTTCCTCGGAGATACCCGACGCCCTTTCAACAACACCTTCGATTCCATATTTGCCAACCAAGCACCTCGTCCCACAGCCACAAGGCACCAAGTCACTCAAGGAAGCGTCAGTTCAACCTGCAGTAGTTTCTCAACTGGCAGCTCCATTGACTCAACATGTGGACTCAACTTGACGGGTCACCATCATGTTACCTCTTTGGATGAAGGAGTCGGTCTCGACATGACTGGCAGTATGGACTGCGACAATTCTTACCGTGGTCAATCTTATGAACTCTTCCCGGATGATAGCATGCTGGAAACACCTCATGGCAGTCCCCTGCCAGGCTCACTTCTTCATGATCTCTCTCAGATAACCGACTCTCCGCCAGGAAGCGGACCCGGGTCGCCCTATTCAAGCTTTGAATCTCACGTGGAGCAAGAGGTTCTGGCTGGTCGTCTTTCATCGTCAGCTCATCATGCACGTATTTTACATGGAAAATCTGTCAACTCTTCTACCTCTACTGACGAACCTGAGCCAGGCAGGACGCACAGCCCTGGTAGCTTCCGAGATGGCAGGCGGGCTTCTGATACCAATTTGGCGCCAACCGAAGTCGCCAACGCTCACTGCACTGGAGGTGCGCCTGGTGCTACCTGGACTTTCAAAACTCCGCTGGGCCAAGCTGGGAAAACTCGGGGTGTCCTAGATGTACCTCATCAGTTTGACACGACTCCACCAGGTTACCGGCTACAGGATCACAGCGTTGGTGACGAAACAGCTGCTATGGAAAGGGTAAGTGCAACATTGTAACGCAACAGAAGTTTTTTGGAGTTCTCAATCCTGTACTTGATTCCATGACATAAACGTAAAATGACATCTTCTCTGTTTCAGATGTCGATAAATTCACCATCCCGGGCCACAACCATTGATGACCACGAGCAACGCTCGTTTGATCGTCCCCCGCTACCAAAGAGAGTAAGCTTACCAGAGCGTCTAGAAAACCAGCCACAGAAACTGCTGCTACATAAGCACGCCATGCAGATCCAGCAGCAACTGGCCGCCGCTGTGTATCATGATGACCAAGCTACCTCCTCAAACTTCACACCTCAACAACAGCATCAGCAACATCTACTTCATCGGCTCCAGTTCAAGCGCGCTGCGTGGAAGAACCAGAATTCAATGCACCGAAGTATGGACTATCCCGCTTCGATGGGCGTCCCTGCGACAAGTCGCCGAACTGCACTCCAAACTCTGAGACAAACTTCGTTTAAACACGGAGTGCTACCTCCATTGATGTCATCACAGTTCTCGGAAAGTGGCGACGCGGACTGGAACCAGGGCGGCCCAACCGAGTCTTTGGAAGAAGATCCGCCCATCAAAAGCCCGGAAAAGATGATGGTAGATAGTCCCGATAAGCCAGATTACCAGACGCAGTTTAGTTTCCCTCCTGATCATATGGAAACCGGTTGATTCCACCGTCGTGTTTAGAGCAATATGAGTTAATGAATTCTGACCGAAAGGTCATCAAGTGACTGCCTTCTTTGAATCGCTTGTCTAGATTCTTTGTATAGCTTAGTTATTTTCCTGCTTTTGTTCTAGTCATTTTCCGATCTGCATTTTCCAGAGTAGATTTTTAATTGATCTGTGATGCTGCAATCAGTTTTTGAATGAAGACCTCGGTTTAACCAAACAAGTGACAGGCGACGTGCTATACGAACTAGAGCTAGAAGATCTGGAGGACGATCTTTTGGTTTGCTACTGACAAGTCAAATCACACCGGCTGTAAACTAATGCAACGCATAATTCACCAACAAATTCATTCTTCGAAACGGAATGATACGAGATTCTCAGAAATGCAATATCCATTTACACAGTTATGCAAAATGACGACGAGTCAATGGTTGGCGAGTTTTCTTCCAAGCTCCTCGGCTTCACGATGGTCGGCTTCGTCGACCTTTAAGTAAATATATGAAAGAGTCTCCTCCGGTCTCACTCCTTCATCTTCCAACACTTGCCGCCATAAAGCCACTGCAATGAATTTTCCAATATCTCATCAGCAAAGATCGTGGAGAAAACGACTTGCGACTTACCCATTTCCGGTCGCAAGTACTGCCAATAATACATATCACGCACTACATACATATTCGAATGATCGACGAACAGGGCACCGGCAACCGCAAATAGGACATCACACAGAATTTTTTCCGGGTGAATTTCAGGAGTCATTATTTTCTTGACCGACCGACGCGCGATCTCCAAAGGCCAATCAAATCCAGCACGCATCGCCTAAGTTAAAAAAATTCCGAAATGTAAACCTTGCAGAGGACCCGGAAAAAACGTACCGAATCCGGACTGTCTAACAATTCTTCCTCGGAATCGCTATTTCCAACGCGATGTACGAAGTTCTCAACTATCATTGCCTGGTCCAAATTAGTGAAACGAATATGCTTGTCCAAACCTTGTGCAATGGCGACTTTGGCAAAAAAGCTGTGGTTCCTCATAAAGCGATGCGTAACTTGACGGATCTTCCCAGGACTACAATGACGACTGCAAAATGAAGAAGCGATACTTAGCACGAAACTAGATGTGTTCCGGAAACAGCAGTCACTTAATGGACCTTACCAAAGTGCGAAGCGAAGTTCGTCCTCCATGATGGCGGAAATGGCCGTTTCACCTTTTTTCTTCAGATCATGGTGGGAATCCGGATCAGAATCTCCTCCATATGGATACAGCAATGCCTCTTCAAGATATGCACCGTGGTGAACTCTAAACACAAGGATGGGAAAATTGTCAACGGTGATTGGTGACTGCAAAAATTATGTTTTCAAATTACGAAGTCGCTTACGGGAATCCAAACGACGACGCGATTTTCCTAATTTCAACTGAAGCTCTTATCTTGTGTTTATCTTCAGCCAACAATCGTCGGAAACGATCCCACTTCGCTGGATCTGCAATACGAACACTTAAAAAAACTATCAACAGTCAGTTACAGAAAGTCAAGCGCAACACCTGTAATACCCATCTGCCTCGCCATGTCCTCTGCCACATCGTCAATAACTATTTGGGGAACTGGCTTGTATGTTCCTTCAGATCCGTAATACACCGTACTGTAATTCTACGCACAAACTGCATCGTTACTACAGGAGATCAAGCAGAAACAAATCCTTGCCTTTTGAACGACGCATGACTGTTTCAGTTTACTGACCGCACGATACCAATTTCCAACCACGCGAGGGATCCACAACATGTTCAGAACACGGAGACAAATCTGAAGCGATAAAAGTTGGCAGAACCTTCGTCTGAGAAAAGATGAATATTCGAAAACATGCATTTTCATTGTTTGACGTCACTGCGTTACTCATAGGGGTCGCACATGAGAAAGCACGAACTACAAGCTGAGGGGGTACGGTCAGGTTAACGCACAACCTTTTCCGGAGGGTTTTCTCTCATTTGCAAGCGCACCCCCGAAGGGGTTGACCGTCCAGGGGGTTTAGCACGACAAACAAGTTGATATTTCCAACAAGCGATTGATGATTTATCGCTCTCGTAAAAAATTATTTCTCAGTTTCCAGAACCCGCAATGTGAGAAAAAAATATTGTAACAACTTGCCGAGGAGGTCACATAAGCGATCGTACAATCGTGGATGCGAGTGGCGCGTTCAAGCTTTTCTACATGGAGAGGAACTGCAACTGCAAATTTTCACAGGGAGCATGAAAACTTTTTGTTTCATGAATATAAGTCACCCACAAAAACAAAAGGAAGATGATTTCTGAGTATGGTCAATGGTTATAATGTTTATAAAGTAGTAAAATGTTACATTATGCCTTATTAAAAAGACTGGACACAGTTGTGGCAGGCGAACTGTTCTACGTCTCCTCCAATATTTATAGCACCCCCCTCATATAAAACATCATGTTGAGTCTATGAGGGGGGGGGGGTGCT
>JAQIWT010000315.1:0-23693 GCA_034696485.1 Isohypsibius dastychi
CCATCAAAGAAATTAGCCAGCCATGGCGACTAATTCTCCTGAATATTTTGACCCCGTTTGGGAATGTGTCAAGCAAACAAAATCGAACTGCCATTTTAAATTACCAAATTTGACAAATAAAAAACTGAATAAACTGAGTTAATATTTTCTTCTTGGAAGCACTTTGTTATCACATACCTGATAATCGGCTAACGCAACAAAACAGATGCACAACAATCGGTATTACTGTCCACGAAGCGAAAAATGGGTCCATCTTTTTCTCGAACGTAGTGAACCAAACTCAAGCAATAAAGATTTCAAAAAGACGGCGAAATTCGAGATGCGGAATCATTGGAAATCGACATGACCGCCAAGTAGAACTAGATCCGTTGATGATGGCTCCGTACTTCCGTTGACACGCCTATCACTCTCAACCACATCCGAGTCTCGTCCAGCAAATCGCATCCCTGTATGCAATGTACACATATGCCCATCAACTGTTTGCCAGTCTAGCATCACCGAGTTTACAATATTTACGAGAACCAGGCAACACTAGCGTAAAAGAAGCACATTGAAAGGTCAATGTTACTCTGTGAAAATCGGAAGCACGTACAAGATGCTCACCAGCAAGCGATGTTCTGTCTACCATTCCGCCACCTGTGTAACACAGATGTTCCTACCTGGTAATACAATGATTCAGTATTTGGTTCCTTAACCCAACCGTTGATAAATCGTTGTTTTATAGAACGATTGAGATCAAGTGAGTCGGTATTGCCCCAGCGAACAACCATCATCGAATGCCAAAGTCCAATATTTGGAACGAGTCTCCATATTTCGCGTCGGACTTCCCGACGTTCGGACACTTGGTTTTTCATTTTATTCTTTCATGACTCTTATCGGTATAATATTAATTCGCATTTTAACAGATTTTGAACAGCGGATAAAACTGACTACCGAAGTAGGAGAGTCTAGTTCTAACAGTTGTTTGAAGATATCGCGTGACCTTTAGTAGGAGTTTGCCCTGACAGTAATTCGTTGCCGATATCGCTTTTACCAATGCGACAAGTTGTCCCCTTAGGGAAAAAACCTGCAATTAACGTTTCAGTGCGATATTTTTGGGGTTTTGGGGTCTGTTTGTATGGTCCGATGGTTATGCTGTAGATACAACTTACAACCTACTTGAAGAAGTAGGTTGTAACAGACTAACCGTCATGACCTTTAGTAAACGGTTTTATAAGCGAGTAATTTACAGATATCGCGTTACTTGACCGTGGCACCTTTACCTGCATGTCCAATTCCAGTTCCTTCTATGGCAAAGCGATTTGAGTGTAACCCGGTTGAACTGATTCTAACAGTTCTGCAAGTGAAAACTGGGATTTGAAATCAACTGTCTCGGACATTCCTGTTTCCAGATCGACAAAAAATTCCCTCTTTCTAAAGCAACACCTTGCTTCAAGTACCGTGAAAATTCAGTATGCCACTGTTTGTTTTGCGCGAGAGAAACGATGGATACTGTGAACGCCGCAACAATTCACCTCGCGTCTGAAGCGCTAACTACTGTCCGCCAGATACGACTTCGCACAGGTGCCCGTCATTCATGCAGGTGCGATGTTTGGTTACAACTTGCCAACATGTTGAACGTATGCTCAAGACCACGCAGTCAACTAAAGCTATACCTAGATTTTTTTCGTTTGGGCAGCAACTTACCAGTATGGGAGATACTAAAGGTCACGCAGTGAAGTAACGCGTTGTCTATGGACAACCGTCAGAACGGCCAAACAGACTGGGAAACCAAAAAAATTATGACAGTTCCAGGTTTTCTTTTGGCTGTACCATTTCTTGCTACCAGTATCTATCCCCGGAACGGAAACCTTGCTTTGAACGCTATGCAGTATTCAACACAAATACAGTTAAATCTATGGGGTTTCATCGGGCATGGTTACTATTTTTAGAATTCATAAACTTATCTGCTGTATCTAGTTTGGACCCTATAGTTTTATCTAATTTGTTATCACATTGGCTGCCAGGATGTCTACCTCGATGTTCATAAATTGTTTGTGTAGTGTAGTATGCCTGGCCAGACTCTAATCCAGCAGTGAAGATCATGGATTATTAATCAATGCGTGCGATATCGCAAAATATTGATTAGATTTGGCTTGTACGCGCTAATGCTGCTACATAATTCCGCTGTTGAAGGTCGATTACAATATTAAAATTATCTTCGTGAAAGAACATCACGAGAAAGAAATGGGAACGAAAGCTAAAAAATGGGTTGAAATGCAGAATGCGTATTACTCTTACCAGAACAGTAAATTAATCCAGGCTCTAATCTACCTTTGACATTCTTCCGGTGAAATTTCGGAAAAATCATCCCATATGATTACCGAAATGCCTCATAATTTCGGTAACCGACATTTCCATCGATCCATCCCCTGTTTCCACTCATTACTTCGAACAGTTTTATTCTGCATTTTTGTTCTTGTTTTTGTGTTTAAAAATGATTTTAAACTGGTTATTTCATGTATATCTTTGGGAATTATTCATCTTTAAATTTACTACGTCATTACGTTAAACTGTTTGTAAAAATCGTTTACACCTTCTATGATACGTGAATAAGATTTGACTGTTTCGTTATAGCCTTCTGGAGCGGCTGAACCGAGCTTAGCTAAATAACCGAGAAATATTCTTCATGGATTTCTTTTCAGGAAATAAAAGATCAATAGTCGAATATTATTTATTTAACATACCTTGAAGTGAAAAGAACACTACGGTACGTACAAGCCTCAATGTTAAAAGCCTCATGTTCGAAGAAAATTTCCTTGCGGCTGAAAAAAAGTTGTTGAGAAACGACATCGAAGTCAATTAATTTCTGCATTGTCGTTTATTTCTAACTATCATTTGTTTTCAGATTTTGCGGGGGAAAAGGGTTAGTTTAGTAGATTTCATAGATCAGAGTTTTGTAAACAATTGAAGAACAATTTACACCAGCAGAATGCAAAATAAAAAACCAAATCATTCTTTCAATAATATCGATGTTTCGGTATTTTCGTAGCAGTTGGTTGGATTTCAAGTTTCAACACAAAATTGATAGTCATTGAAAACTCGAACTGAGCCGAGTTTTGGGAGCGGAAGGGGGTAATATCTGGTAGAACATGGCAGTCTGCCAAGAAATGCCGGCACTTTAATTTTGACAGTCGTTTAGAATGCACGTTGAAAAGCTCGCAGTATTTTCAAGTATTTCTAGTTAATGAGGGTGGAAAGTGGGGTGGCTGAGAACAAATGAAGGTGAAACGGAGAAGGAACTGGCCACGTACTTGCAACAGAAATAAAATTCAAATGAACCGTACAAGAACTGCAAAAAACAACTGCTGTAATCCTGGGTGGAAAAAGTTTACCGCATTTTTCTCTGAATTTGAATTATTTCTATTTAGTATATGCAGCTTCGTTAACGATGAATAAAAATATCTACTTTGGCAAAAACAATGAATGAAAAAAATCGACCCGGCGCCTGTTAATAATATTACATTCAAAGCCAACCTCTACGTCGTTTTCATTCATCTAACCACCCATTTCCATTCGTTCTTGAAAAACCTTCAGCGTCGATATTTTGGCTGTGTTGCTTCGGTTGCCTGATCAAGCAGCTGAGATGCGGTTTTACTACTCAGCAAAATACGACGAGGCCATCTGGTAAAGCCAGCTGGGCGTGTTGGCAAGAAGAAACCAAGGAAAACGTACAGTTGGTTGGTTGGTGTTTCCAAACATATTTTTCATTCATTGCGGTCTCCATCTGGCATATCACTCTTTCTTAGAGTACGCGTACAACCACTACATTTCTCTTTTTCTCTCCGTATGTTTTTCTCTTCTTATTCCAATGTTGTGCTCACTTAGCTAGCGCTATATAGCTCTTTCTTTCTTCGATCACGGTTCGTCGTTCGTTCAATCGGAGCGATCGTGCGACGCGATTTTGCGTTTATCGGGCCTGCGCATTTTGAATTTTCTTTCTCTCTTTCGCATGTCATCGTCAACTACGCATTCTATATTTTCCATTGTCTTTCTTTCCCCGGTTGGGTCAGATTTATATAGAGTTACATTCAACCGCACAACAATGCCGAGAGCCAATCGCTGCAGCCGGTTCTTCGTCGTTTCGAAGAGCAACGGTTATATCGGTCAGTTGACCATGCTGTTCTTATAAGGTACGTACTTGTTCGAAGAATCTAACCGTAAGTTATTATTTCTTGCAAAATATAATTTTCAGGAATATTTCTATGCGCGCTTTTAGTACCGCGAGATGACATTAACCATTCGGGTTTAGGAAGCAATAGGGGGCCAAATATTCGATTTTATAAAAATAACCTGAGCAGCCGGAAACAAATGGTCGGAAGGGAAAACGGGAAGAAGACTGATTAGCGGTGTGTTACCCGATATGCGTGTTACCAAGAAGCTCGTCTAGACGGAGTGAGATTTCATTGACTGCTCCCATCGGGCAAGCGGGGGAAGTAGGAGAATAAAAATCGATCGGTTTCTGCTCAAAAACAAATATTGCGCGGAATACCCGATCTCATGGTTTAAAATCTCCTTCATTTCTGTACGAATTCCTGATTTTTTTAAATTGTTTTACTAAGGTTGCAAAGACAGTATTATATTTCGGCTTGGAAAACAAAATACCAGAAAAACACACTCCACCTCTGGCCCCTTGATTTGTGAGATGACGCCCCCAAAACGACAAAGTGGGGGCTACTTTAAACATCAATCAGTCAATCAAGCAACAAAATGACATTTGGCAGCCGTAAACCAGAATTCCCTGTACGATCTACGCAGATCATTTCATCTCATACAGGAAACATGGGACAAAACACAGCGTTTTCTCCGTTGCTCCTCAAAGCTTCTCCCATTTCGCAGTTCACCAAAAACCCAGTCACCCCACTGCTGAAAATGTAGCCAGGTCTTTCATGATGACGATAAAATTGTATTGTTGTTTTTGGATAATGTGGGTTGTAGATTGTTGGAGATAAGGGGGTTTTTATCGTGGTTGTTGATCGACGAACACTCTTTGCTTCTTCTGCACTTGCTTGCTCGGTTAAATGATCGTTTATCCTTGGTCTTTGTTGTGAAGGTCGCCTCTGCTCAATATATCATCATTCAAAGCCCCACTGTCGCCCCAATTTGGCTTACGGTTAGAAAGTCGAACACATTCTACTTTCCATCCATCTGCGGCGGAGTTCCATGAAAATCTTTTGGCAGTAAAAACGTTTGTGGTAAGTGCCGTCCGAGCTCCCAGAATTCATCGTAAAACACCATGATTATTTAGAACGGAATTGATGGAGATGATTTGCTAGAAGTGTTATTATTTTGTAGCGATAAATTTTGAGGATATCTGTTCTTATGTTTTCATTTCATTTTCCGAATTTTGCAGGTCAGCTGTTTTGGTGGAGAAGAAGCACTTCGATGGACAAGCGTACCGGTTCGTTATCAGCAGGTCAAACAATCGGAGATGTTGACGAATGGAGAACTCAGTTGGTCGATTATTAGCGGCATTGCTGGAGGAGAGGAGATGGCCATGGCTCTTCGTGCCAAATTGGCCAGTGCACCTTCCTCCTCGGCTACAACTTCCACCAACTCATTCATCATGCCCGTTTCTATATCATCCCCAGTTTGTGGCGGGAATAACCATCCATTGCAATATGATGGACCGTTTTTCCAAACGCCGCGATCTGCAGGAACGGAAAAGGCAAAATGCAGCCCAGAAGGAGAGGCATCCTCGACGACCAACGATATGAGCAAACGCACCCCCAAGAGGCGCATTCTCGATTGGCAAGCTGGCGGAAGTGAGGTAAAAATATTTCTGATTGATCAGTTTGGAAATTTTAGTTGTGGAATGAGAGCTGTTGGAAGATGTCATTTGTAATTAACATTTCTCTCCGAGCAGCCAGCTAAAAATAATTTCTGTTCTAGAGAGTGATTTTACGCTTTTTCTTATTGAATTTCATTACCAAGAATACTTCACGCCTGCCTTTCAATTTCCGTCAGGGCAAGCACTTTTTGGCTCCTGGCTGGCTTATTTACACTTCAACTACTCGAATTTTACATTCATTGATTTTTTCCCGTTCTCCTATTCAAACTCGTTTCACTTTCATTCCATTCTCGCTCAATATGTGTTCTTAGTGCAGCCGATAATCCGAGAACCTCAAATTTGATTTTATTTTCTAGGAACCACCAAAACCCCTTCAGGTCTTGCCATCTGCATTTATGGTTGAAAGAGTTCCCCAGCAGACAAAGATTGCGCTGGACGATTTTATCGGAGAACGGGTGCTGGTGCGTCAGGTGAATAAGTCGACCGGTGGAATAATATATTGTCCTGGGGTTATTCATTCCATCCACACCACAGCGGCATCACTTGGTGGTTCATATGATATTGATGTTGTGATTGAGAGTGATGAGTCGGATGAAGGCGATGATCAGCCTCCAGTCGTCCATCGTGTCTGCAATGTATTGAGTCCCGACAACTTCCGGATTATTATCAGTGACCAGAGTCCAGCCATGGGCGAATTGGCTGAAGGTCTGGTTGTTTGCGCTAGAGCGCGCACAAAAGACCGGCACTTTGTCGAGGGACGTATTTGTGATGTGGAAATGGGCAAGTGTCCTCCAGTATTCAAGATATCTGTGAATCAAGCTTCTTCTTCGTTTTCTCCTTTATTTTCCTCGTTTTTCTCCTCACCCTCCTCCTCATCTGTTACTGATCCTCAGTCCTCAGGAAATCATGATCTCATTTTGACGGTCTCGCGGGTGCAGATTCGGCTGTTGCGTCCACCCTGGTTTGAAGATCTGATTCAGATTGAAAGGTCAAAAGTGAGCACTGCTGCTATCACAACCACCCCTCAACCCCCGGTTCCAGCACCACTAACGAGAACAACAACAACCGAGTCGACACCGAACGACTCATCAGATGACGAACTGAAGATGGAGATGATGGGGAACATGGAGTCGCTGAATAACTCGAATACATCCACGCCGGGTGTTTCGCGGTCGCCGAGTAAACTACAAATCCAGATCCCCGAACGCGACACAAATTCCTTCCACTCCTCCGCGCCGCAGAGCAGCGGACTGGGTGATGCTTCCAATCCAGCATCCGAATGCAATATCAACAGTAATACCAACTCCCCGTCACCTAGAGGCTACAAAAAAGGTGATGTCATCTCGCTGACCAATGGAATTCGCAAAAAGTTCAATGGGAAGCAGTGGCGGAAGTTGTGTATGGAGAAAGGCTGCTCAAAAGAGTCGCAGCGTCGTGGTTACTGTTCGCGACATTTATCCATGCAGAGCAAGCCGTCATCAGGTGTAGGTACACCAGCGGCGTCACCCTCTCACGGAACCGGTGGTTTTTATTTCGGACAGATTCCCCGAGTCAAGCACTTATCGGGCGCCAGTAATGCCAGTCATGTTCGAAGTGACGAATGGGATATCGAGAGTGGATCACGCGAGTCAGAGTCGATATCCTGGCAAGCATCCTCGTCCCATCCTCCCTCTAGCTATCCAACGGGATCAGGTGGACAGGAGATTAGCATGTTGTTGCTTAATGGTGGATGTCATTCAGCGGCTGGATCTTCATCCAGGCCGGCGGGAATGGAATCGGATGACACTAACCCACCCACGACATTTTCGACTCCTAATGGCAAATTGAATGGCAACCCCAGTGACGGCATGTTGGCGCATTCGTTGATTGCTAATGCAGGTAATGTTCCATTTATTATCATTTTACACGAGCTCGGACTGATGTCGGTTGAAAATCTTTTATGATACAAAATGAACGTTGACATGCTCCAGAATTTGCAACTTGCTTTTTGATGTGTATCTCGAAGGTGAAAGCGGTAAAGGTGTTTACTCATTTTCTGTAGATCAGTCTTTTGGAAGAGTAGTACCGGTAATTATTCTTGACAGTCTTTTGAATGACATGTCATGCAAAGTAAAAGGGCTGAAGATAACCAGTTTTTCAAGAATTGTTGTAATTTCGTTTTTAGAGCCTCGAGACAGACCTTTGTCTTTCTGAGGTTGAAAATTCTGCTGACCTTATGGAGTTCAAAATGTTTGAATGAAAATAAGAAACCGTTATGATCCAGCTGACTTGAGATGTGATATTTTCTTTGACGTTTTTTACGGTGGAGAAGAATGTTCAAGTTCTATGTTGGATTATAGTAAAGCATTCGTGAAGAAAATGCAGATGAAATCCTATCTTTGACATGTTTTGTTTGTTTGATTTATTAACTTGATTTGTTTTGCTCCTGCACAGAAATCTTCAAGTTTTAGAAACTCAGGTTCGATTTTTAGAATTTGGAAGTCTTTGAACATCAACCTGATATCACAAAATTAAGGTCAGTGCATGTCTCTTAGAAAAAATTCATGAAAGGACGAGTATGATTCTCGTCTTGCGGCATAAATTCAATCAACGCAGAATAGCCTATGGGTAATATTTACAGCCCCTAAATTGAGAATTGTCAGGATCGCCGCAGGATCATTTATACATTCAGCTCGACGTTCGTATTTTTTTCGTACGCACATTTTCTCCTCGCTGTCATTGACGGTGAAGTCAGTGTTCTTTTCTTACACGTTCTCATTCCTTTCTGTATTTTTCAGTCACGAGCGCGTTGCAACTTCCATCGGTGGGATTGCAAGCCAGTCCATTTCTTGGAGCGTTTCAGCCAGGAAACCACTCATCCATGTCGGCGTCTGTTATCAGCAAAATTGGAAATGGGGGCGTTATTGTCGAGAAACCTGTTCAGGTGCAACTTTCACCTCCAACTCCAAACCAGACTTCCTCATCATCACCATCTGTTGTCGTCTTGGCATCGAAGAGCGGAAAGTCTAGTTCTAGCTCATGTGGAATTTCTCCGGGTAACGCTGCCAGCCCCGAAGTCTCCGCTATTAAGCGTAAGTCGATAAGTGGTGCGAATAGTGCTCGCTGAATTGGCAGTTGCAACAAAATGAGATCATTTCGCGGGCCTGGATATCATAGCCGGAAGGCATTATTTTGAAACAAAAGATTTCTCGTTCTCTTTTCGCGTTTTGTTAATCGATTTTCGAGCTCACGTAACCCACATTCTTCGAGTACCGAAGATCTCATGATGCGAGCGAAGATATAGAATTGGAGAACTAGAGTTTTGGCGTTCGATGCTTTTTTCGCCTCTGATGAGCTCTTCGTAGAAGCAGCGCAAAATGTTCTGCAGATAGTCGCATATTAATACAACTTTAAAATGCTCACCTCGTTTCTGACTTTAAAAACCGTGGAAAAACTTGAAGCACTTCTGTAGAATGATACTGTTCTCAAGATTGAAATCGTTGCTCTAGAAATGTGTTTCTGTTATGAACAGACGCCATTTCAAAACTCAAAGATGTTACTAACATCTTTGTTTAAAACTGTGCAGAGTTCTCTACGTTGATTTTTAATGACATTTTTTATCAGACTGTCAGTAACGATGTTGAACACTTGTTTTTCTCACAGCAACTTGGCCGATTGGGGGGAAAACAAACAACGGCAACCAGAACCTTCCGATTCCAGTTTATCATTGGCACCAGTTGGTGCCTTTTTTAGCTCTACCTCGAAATGACAAATTGGATCACGATCGGCAAGTAGACCATCATAATTCCAACAACAAACGTCCCGGTTCACCGATGTCTCCTGCGAACTCACCTCAGCCCAGACTGACCATTGACTGTACGGAAACCGCGTCGTCATCAGAGCCACGCAGCTCAACGCAAACAGGTACGATCTATTTCAATAAAATGGTGTAAACTAATATAAAAAGAGTGCAATTGATTATTTCTGTGTTAAAACAAATTAGTTGGTTATTTATTTACTTATTCGATTTACAATTTGCAATTCGATCTTGAACATAATGGGAATTATTTGAGAGCATTGCAGAGTGAAGAAATGGTGTCATCTCCGGTTAGCTGATTTTTGATTTCAGTTCTGACAGTGTTCAACCATCAAACTTTGGGATGAGTATCATTAATTATATTTAATGCGTCCATTCTGTTATTTTAGGCGAAGAAGAATGTGAGGATGAGGTATTTGAGTTGACGGATGTGGACGCGAGTGTAGTTGACTTTGCCGCTCCATCATCGCCAGTTCGAGATGATCCAAATGGCATACAGCCTCACATTCGCCGACCCATGAATGCTTTCATGATCTTCTCTAAACGTCATCGCCCGTTGGTGCACCAGAAATATCCCAACCAGGATAACCGAACTGTTTCCAAGATTCTGAGTGAATGGTGGTATGCGCTGGATCCGGATAAGAAGAAGGAATACCAGAAGTTGGCTGGACAGATTCGCGATGCCCATTTTAAAGCACATCCGGAATGGAAGTGGACAAGCAAGGAGAGAAAGAAATCAGCTGGTTGTAAAAAGGATGAAAAAGTGGAGAAATCGGAGTATGCGGCTGGGAGCTCGAATGGGGACGCGATGGACGTTGATGATGGTATGTTGACCAGACCAAATAAACTGAAGTCTTGTTCGGGTGAAATTCTGAAATTTTGTGGAAAAATAATTTTATCGTATCGCTTTTTTACCGTTTTGATTGTAGAACTGTTACATGGGTGTTCTTAACTTTAGTTGCACTGGACTTGCAATGCAAAGAAGATCTCCCCATCGATTCATCAGATGGACAGTCGGAAGATGCACCTCGAGCTAGCCATTCTCCATCCAAGCGATCTCGAAAACGTCAACCAGCACAAGTCCGATCCAGTCCAACGCAACTCGCTCGCGGTTCCAACGACACTTCCGGTTTGCAGTCGTTCAGCCAAGGCCCAGTTCGAAATCTTTTCAATAACAGACACCAAGATGATGCCGGAGGTCGGCAGTCCTCAACACCAGATTCGATGAGCAGTGGGAAAACAGTCAAGTCGGTTATTTGTTCAACCATCAACGGGAGTTTTAACAACAACAACAATAATAATTCCGTCATGTCGCCACCGAAATTGGCTCCGGCGCCGATTCTGCAGAATAATAATCCGAGAATGCCGGTTGGAATGCAGTACTTCTTACCCGGACATGTCCAGTATATTCAAGTGCCCGGAAATGCATTTGGACAGCCAGCATCGATGGTCCCGATGATATCGCCGTCGGTTATCCGGAGTGTTGGTGCAGAACCGAAATTCCACCCGGTGTTTACGAATCAGGCGATGACTCTGCGGCCGGATGGAACGATGGCTGGACGATTTCCCGGATGGCCGTTAGCAAAGTAAGTGTCATCTTGAACTAAATCACGTCATTTCTGAGAGCTTGAAATTATAATTAGTTGTAGTTATATAAGAGTTCCGCTGAGGTGGCTGTTTTTGAAACGGTTTGAGTTCTGTTCTGTTTTAGCATGTTCACCGGAAACCATGTCGGAAATGGGCACAATACATTTGGAAATCAGCTTTCCTCTCCTTTCGCCAATTTGAACACTTCCGTAGTTAAGGACGAGGGCAGTTCAAACGGTAAAGCGGAAGACTTGCGACATGCTCCCGGATCGCATCTCAGCTCTGATGATACTCCCAAGGTAACTACAGTTCCATGAAAAAAATGGCTTCCGGTTGATAGTCCGTCATCTGTTGCTTGCCCGTTGAGGCAGGGATGACTAAATATTTTTCCACGTTTATACGCTGATCTCATTTTGTTCTTCCCGTAGGCTCGCATCGAGTCACCTTCGCCACGAAAAAGTGCCAACGCTTCCCCATTCCTTCTTGCACCAACGCCCGCCCAACTGGGACGAGCCCCAGGCCAGCGACGCTCGAGATCAGCATCTAAGGAAGACGATGGTATGGAAACCGATGATGGACTCTTCCGGCGATCGGAAGATGGAGAACGGGAAAGGTGAGTACATATAGCTTTTCCATCAACTTCCGGTTAAATTTTGAAACACGTTTTTCGTTCAAGAATTCTGTCGCAAGTTGATTTTGCCACTCGCTTCAAAGATCTCCCGCAATTCAGACCGGACGGCGAGCCGCTCTCCCCGAAACTTCCTCATACCCCCACCACGTCGGAACTTGTCGGAAGTTACCGGAAAAAGCGCCCGAACAATAAAAATACACACGATGACTCCGAGCCAGCCACTCCATCCAGTCAAAGTGGGGATAAGCGGCAAGCTTTTTCACCGACTCCAGAACCGAATTCAGCTAGCTCGAGCTTGGAGGGCAGCATGTTTTTTGGGAACAGCTTCAATTTGAATACAATGTGCGATTCGATGAAAGCCGGTATGAGGAATGGTTGTAATGGTGTCCTGGACAAGTGGATGTCAACATCTGGACACTCTGAACTCTTTAATCTTTTAGAGCTCGAGAGTGGCGTCCTTGAATCGCCGCGGACACCTAGGACTCCCGGTGGAGATGGTACAACACTGAGAAAAGTCCTCGATCAACGACGACAGCTTGTTATGCAGTTTTTTGAAGAGGAAAAGACATTCTTTCCTTCTGGTATGTCAGCCGTGTTTTTACTGTTACTGGTTGATTTTTCAGTTTTTGGTTATTTCGTAAATTATTTTCTATCGGAATTGTTTTGGGTTTTTTAACGTTACTTTATGAAACTAATCTAATTTCAGGAATTATCTCAATCCAGTTCCTCTGTTTTCGTTGAATCTGCTCTTGCTGACGATTTTTCGATTAATTTTTGGTCGCAAATAGTGGTCCTTTCTCTAATCTAGAAACATGTTTCCGAGAAAAGCCCTGAAACAGCAAAATTTTCCAGATGTTTGGTTTAACCGAAGCTGATTTGTTTTTGGTTACGTTTTGAAGTTCCATGGTTCTTCTTTCTAGGGGCGAAGACGACGGAATTCCATCATCGGTATGAGGAGACATTCCCAACCAAAAACTGTCTTCAGTTGAAAATCCGTGAAGTTCGTCAAAAATTGATGGCGTTGAGCCAGAGTCAGAATCAGACGCAAATTGGTAACGGTGGCACAGCAGCGGCCACAAACTCTCAAGAATCCACTGCCGGAATGGTAAACGGTCTGTCTTCCTCATCGACATCAGCGACGACGACCGAGCCTTAGAATTACATGCAAAACTGCCCACTATTTTTTTTTCATTCGCTGCAGATTATTCGAGCGCGTTTTTGGTTCTCTTTTTTTGTTCGCTACTTTCTGTTGAGGGAGACATTATTATGTAATTTCTATTCTTTTATGCTTTTTCTCCCTTTTTCCTTGTTCGATGGAGGATGCAAAGTGGAGCACCGGATATCTTTCAGCGGATCAGGCTTTGGTCTCATCATTTAACATTTGGAAATATTATTTGGGAGCGACGGAAACGATGCTTCCGGAATTTGGAGTGATACATTTGGAGGGACTTCCGGCGGATGTGGAATTGTGCGAAACATTGTGATATTTTTGGGCAGTTGTGGACTCGGGGAGAATTTGGGAGGGATTTGGCGGATATCATCGTTCAGCATTTTGTTAGTTCGGTCATATCTGGGACCAGAGATTGAAACATCTGGCTCTGATCTTAAAGTGTCGTTCTTTCTTTTGAGAGGTTGATTTGTCCAGTAATGTTCAGATTATCCTCATTAATTTTGAGGCGCTTATGCTTGCGTTTTTACATCGTTAATGTTGTTAATATAATACTTCCGATCCTCAGCCTTTAAAAACATGCCCGCGATCCGCAACCCGCAGCCTTGTTTTCTGTTTCGGTCCATAAAATTATGCCTCGTTATTGTTCCAGATGAGGGAAAGACGGAACTCCTGATTCCGTTAAAATCAAAACAGACCAGTGACAATTGATTGTTAATTGGATTGGCTTATTCAATGCCTTTACCTGGAAGTTGAAACGGGCAAGTTTTCGGTACGAAAAACAAGCCCATTGTCTTGTTCATGAATTGCCTGCTCAAAAGGTCACCTACCCCGCTCATTCCAGATATGTGTTGGCGGGTAGTAACCGCCGGGTTACGATGTATATAATCTGTAACCCAGCGGTTACAAGGCCGTTACTACCCCGGCCTACTACGAAGCAATGGGAAGGTATGCAACTTCTACTTCTACGATGGGTGGTTACTCTTCGACTAGTAAGTAACGGGCTACCAGCCTTGTTCCCTCTTATCAGTTTGATTGAGGCAAAGCGCACGGTACTTTCACTTTTCGCCTGTCCGCTCATTGTTCCTTTGGTTTGAACTCGAATAACGCTCTCTTGTGGTTTGGTGTGAAACAGTCTATTTGACCGTTGTGCGGAGGCCATTACAACTTTTCATTGATCAAAATCTGATCGCTTGCTTGATACGTTCTGTTATTGTTTTTCGGTGCACTATCAGGGCTCTGTTTCAGTGTGATTGTGAAATCAAGAGGATTACTCGCGGGACAACATGATTGGAGACTTCGTGAGTACCTAGGACAACGTCGTTGTGCTTCTGCGATATTTGGCGCCATTGGATTACTGTAAGTGCTTTTTTTCTGCAGTTTCGAAGGATCTGGGATGGAGCTGCATTTATTGCCAGCCACTTGAACCCATACAATAGTATGGTTCGTCATCCCAATGCAGAAGAACGAGGTATGGAAAAGCCAAGTGATTTCTCAGTGAATTGCCCAAAATGCTTAAAATTTTCATCGACATCAGATCAGTTTTTTGCCCGTTAACGGTCGAAACCTCACAATACTAGAGCCAATGAAACAATAGCAGAAGCAGCACTTGGTATTTCAAGTTTATATAGTATATACTCACGTGGAATTTACGGTCTCATAGACGTTAAAATTTAAATAGGACAGCATAACTAAAGTTTCAGTTTTCTACTAAACTGATTAATTTCCGGCCGAGAATCTTCGGAATTTCTTGGGAAGCAATTAATGCAACTTGCGCTGCGGTGAAATATGGATCACGATACTTCGTAATTTCTTCTTATAGAGCACAATTGATGTAGAATTCATTTGAGGAAGCTTGTTATGTTAAGCTTTTAGTGAGCTAACTTAAATTAATTTCAAGCGCAGTTTAATCTTTGTGTTGCTATCAGTAGCTCTCTATTTTAAACTGATTGCTTGTGATCTTTCGCAGTGATTTGAACAACCAGTCTGTTATCTTGTAGCACAACTAGCGGGAGCTATTACGACCAGGTCCGGGCTTCATCTGGGACCTGTTCCAGAACCCAAGCATCACCATGTTGTCGCGCGCAAAGCGTTGGCGGACTCTGGAGCACGTTCTGCAAAAGCTCAGTCTTCCAAGCCCGCTACTCCGCATCCTGTTCGTGGAATCGTCGCTCCCATGAAGCAAACACCGGCATCGAGTTCGCGCGAATCGCCGAGTAAAAAAGGGTCAGTTCGTCGTTCTTCGCCTACCAAATCCGGAGGTCGAGCTGCATCGAAATCGCCAGAGCGCGCTCGGAAAACCCAGAAAACTGCCACCGTTTCTTCTCGAACGCGTTCGCGAAGTCGTCCACCTTCAGTTCATCCGGAACCATCCAAAGCCGAGAAGAAGACAAATAAATCGTCTGAGAAAAAGGTCAAGAAAACTTCATCGGTTGAAAAAGGCGCTGTGGAGAAAAAGCATCGACGTCCAGCAGGAACTGAAAAGTCTGGCGGTAAGAGTGCCGCGAAACAGCGATCATTTTCGAAATCGAAAGGATCTTCTGCGAAGCGAACCAGTAGCCCGGCGAAGAAATAATGTGCGATTACCAACGTTGCTGGCATGACCTTCTATTTTGCCGCACCACCTACCTCAAATTAACGTATTGGACCAACGATCTCCCGTTTCACCAATTTTCTTCCTGGTTATTGTTTTTTTTCCAAGTTCGCTGTATCGTTTATGTTGCATGTTGAATTTAATCATAACTCCGAATGCATGTTTAGTCGTCCTGCCAAATCGAGTTCGTTGTTTACTGATGTTTTTATTTTTTACGTTTATACGACGATTTGCTGTAAATATCGTGAAATGATGCCTTCGATTATCAGGCAGCCTGTTTGTTTGAATGTAGTGACTGGAAGTGAACAAGAAGCGGTGAATGGTGCATTGCGATATTTTCTGTTCCGTTTACCTCTGTTCGCATCTATGTTGAGAAAGAAATACAGTAACACTTCTGTCGGACACAAATCCTCACTCAACCAAGGAAGTTCAGACCCGCAGATTACCTGGTAGGAAACCTGCCAAATGCTTTGTTGTAAGTAGAATTCTTAAATCGCTCACTTCGCTCTATGGTTCTTGAGCTATCTTCTTCCTCATAAAAAACATGCGCATGCCGTGATGATGCATAATTTTTTGTACGTACGGCCACCTGTTTTTCGGTCTCTGACGAGCCTTTCAAGGACGACCTTTTACTTCCGGTTCTGTCGTTTTTATTTTAAACTGGGATTACAAAAGTTTGCTGCAGCAGACTATGCTTAGCGCAACAAGTTTGTCATTGCTAGTTGCCGAAAGCACGACGCATATCGTTTGGTTCATATCAATGTTTCAAGGTGAATTACCATGATGATATCGGTTGTGTTGTGAAACGGTCTCTCCCTTTTTTACACTTTCGTTTCGAGTGTCCGACTGACTCACACACAAACTGCAGTGAATTATTGAATTATTGCTGCTTTCCCTTACTCAGCTTTATGGTCATCACGTTTGCTTTGTCTGCATCCGTCTCATTTTCAGGTCAAAGTAAGTATGCAGTGCAGTGCACTACTGCTGGGCACAGGTAACTACCAAGTACCAAGGTACTGTATAATTTTAACATCTCGCTCATACGTCGATGTACACAGGTAGTCATTCAGTCATCAGATGAATTCCTGTCTGCTTCTCTTCTCTTGTCTCTCTTATTTCCGAAACGCAGACAGGTGATTTCACGGTTTTCACCTTCATCACTTTCCGATATTTTGATCGATTTTTCCCCGTCCCATACATTGGATTACCCAGTTGCGGATTACGTCTGGAATTATAGGATGTGGTCGTTTTAGAGTTCTTGATGTGACTGTGATGCTGGAGTCCATCTTGGAAATCCAAAGCTGTTCCAGTTTGACAGAGTGCCTCAATTAATTTCACGTCGTTGCAGCAGTTTTGCTCACAGGTATGTTTTGCTTTGATGAAAGATATTTTTGGCGAATCTTCGTAAAGGCTATGGTTTCTCCTTCTGTTTCCTGCATTGACTTCTATCAAGGATTTGTATTCTGCATCTTGTCTGTGTATTTGATACGTTTGCGAAATCGAAATTGATTGAGCCGTCTTTTAATGCCAGAAGCATGCGTTTTTTGCTCTGAAGTACGTCAGCATATGTTTTGCAGGTTTCTTGATGAAGCGGCGCGAAATTGCATAATAGACAATTTCCTACAATTTGCAAACCTCTGATTTATAAACCGCTTGAAATTTGATAATCACGGAGTTGTTGTTTGCAGGAACATGATGCGCTATCAAGCAGGATTACTTTGACTGTGATTGCCAGGAAGGATTGTCGGTAAGACTTAGATTTATTTTCCGTTCGCTTTTAAAGAGTAGGGTTTAACAAAAACCGACGTAATTAACGCTCGAACAAACGCCGAGTATATCCTGTCTTTCTGGTACGGCATTGCGGAAATGGTTTTGTGCTACAGCAGTCAGTTTTTGTTTTGAGCTAGATTGTAAAAATGATATTCACCAGGTGTCTGCGCCGGCGAAGAAGTTAAGAAGAACAGCCAGGTCATCGAATTCGCTGGAAACCGGAACAAAACCAATCGAAAATTCTGGTCAAGTTATTTGGTCAAGTTAATTTTGATTAGTTTGGTTTCATATCAGCCCAGGTTTACCGAACTGCTGACCAGAACTGTATTCCTTGTCCGAACAGATGAACTAACTGTAACATTTTCTTTGTCATAATTCAGTACGAAAATTCAGTTGGCTTCAGCACAAAAGCTGCAGCCAAGTGCTATGGTCCCAACTCCCAGGATCTCAATTTATATCATTCACGGTGTTTCCGCCAGCGTGTTTAGATGTTTATTTGTGTCAAAGATATGGTCTTGATGAACAAAGTGAATGCTATATTACAGTTTTTTCTCGTCATAAGTGGATTACAGTATGAATGTCGGGACCTAAAACTGTCTACGCAAAGTCACGGTAGAATGCAGCTAAGTCGGTCAAGTGTCAGTTTTTGGCATTTATTTGGACGGACTTTCTTTTATTAAGCTCGCACACCCGCTAGTTCATGTTATCAGAATATCAAGATTATGGAAATTCTGAACGGTTGTTTTACTAGCTGCCCAGTTGGTTTTCGGCAAGTTCCTACAAAGCTGACGCCACATTTGCCCTCGAACCAACCGTTATTCAGGCAGTTTTACTTCCCTTTTATCGTTGTTGTATTTGGCTAGGTTATTAATAGAGCTTAAGTAAATTTGGTAACGGACGCTACTTTGGACCAAAGCCGGTTCGTGAATGTACCTCCGCGTGTTGACTTGTTCAATATGATTTGCTTAGGTCGCCGATAAACCGTGAGCAGACACGCGAGTTTTCTTTTACGATCATTCTCGGACTGTTTGTTCTAAGCGTTGAGGACGGCTTATCGTGGCCGATCGATGTAAATTGTTTTGAAGAAACGTGCCCTCTAAGAGTGGATTATAGGTTTGAAGACGTTTGTTTTTCTTTACTCTTCCGGTTCCGTCAGCCACAGTTATGGTTTCATACTTCGGCAAGGTAGTCTGTATTTTTACAGTACATTCCCGGTGTAGCAACAAGTTTATTCGAAGATGCAGTTAATGAGCTGTTGGCCGAAGTAGGTCCGTCTGAATTCAACAGGCCATGTTTTGCCTAGAGTGGTGTGTTTTCGAACGTTGCTGTCATAAATTAGTTCTTGAATAGGCGAAAAAATAGCTGATTAGCCCACTTGGTTATTCCGCTGGCAGTGACATACTTTTGTCATGTTGCAGCTGCCCGCTGGATGCCGGTTACGACCGTTGTCAACCTTGAAAACACACGGCAACTTGTTGAACACATTATCATGAATCGTTCTGATTCGGTTGGCTCTGACCTAGAAAATGAAGCCTTCTAGAGACAATAACAATCCAGTTGCTATTTCGTGCATTTAATGCAGACTAATATATCCCAGGGGAAAAAGCACACTGAGCTTTTATTTAAGTAATGGCATGTCATTCTCCCGTGAAAGCCTCAAAGTTCTTGATTCGTGAATTTTGACAATACTTTAAATTTGGTGTTTGTTGAGGTTTTGGAGGGCCACACTTGACATAGGAGATGTATAAGCCACTCAAAACTCGGGTCTTTTTTGTGAAAAAAAAATCAACCTCTTATCCATCATGCATCTCGAAGCGCGTAACAATTTGCATTTTCACATCTTGACGTACGGCCAATGTTTACACGTCTGTTTTTTGCAGATGATATACTGGATCGAACAGCTTATTTTTGACGGATCGTTTGAAGATGGAAGTCAAAGTTTGGGTCGAAGGGCTGCAGAAGACAATCTGTGGTGTGACGCCGACGACAACTTGTCAGGACATCGTTTACGCTTTGGCTCAAGCAACCGGCAAACGAGGTCGCTTTATGCTGTTTGAAAAATGGAAGAAGAGCGAAAAAACCTTAGCGCCGACAGATTGCCTGATGAGCGTGTTGCAGCAAAAAGGCGAATACTGGCATGATGTTCAGTTTATTCTGCGGACCACCGATTGTGTTGCGAATCCCGCCAGTCACATCTCCAAATCTCCATCACCGATGCCGATCCAACAGATTGACGGAATAACTGAATCACCATTTCAGAGAGCTTCTAGTAATGGGAATAATCAATCCGGGAAATTTCGGAAGTCTCTGACATCTCGTGGAACGGAATATATTTCGCCAAAGATTGTGAAGACCAAATCGTCTCTGAGTGGATCTAAAAAGGAGAGTAATCTTATTACGGGGCTGAAAGAAAATAATCTGCCCACTGATCTCGCCATGATTCCGAAAACTACAGCGGATCCCAATGTTGCTGTTGTTGCTGTAAAACCGAAAAGACAGTCTGTTAGTCAAAACTTGGCCGGGATGCCTGCTCCATCTGTTAGCGGGTCACTGGAAGCGCCATCAGCGGCAGAACATTTTCCGGGTAATCATTCCAAATCCAAAGAAACAGATTCGACCCAAAGGAAGACAACAACAAATGCCCGAAACGATATCGTTAGAACCATCCGTCAACATGATGAACAAGCGAAGATGTTGTCAGCTGATGGGTCTTATTACGATAAAGGTAAAGTCCTCGTTTACTTCTTTAATGTTTCCGTGACCTTTGCTGAATGTCTCGACTGCAATTTTTTTCGAAATATTTAAAAGTTTTATGCTTCATTTCTAGTTTCTATTTCTCAATAGTACGATACAGTACGTGGAATTTGTTTTCGTCATTTTACGTAGCTTTTAGTGCGTGAATATAATTGTTTGACGACGTTTTGTAAATCGGTGCGAATTTTGAATTTTGTTATTCCAGAGATCGCATTATGGGAGGAGAAGACAGCCGCAGCAGCGAGAGAAGTTGAGGCACTGGAGAATCAGATCAGCCAGTCCCGGATTGTTGAAGCAAGTGTACTCTCTGAAATCAAAGAACTCTCCAACATTCGTCTTGATGAACGGCTAAAGGAAACCATGCAATCTCAGAAAATTGTTGAAACTGAGCTGGAATCGGTAAAGAGGAAATACCATAGCTGCGAAGAGGATGTAGTTCGGACAAAGAACGAAGCTCGGCGGTTGTATGGGCAGGTCCTGGAGGAGCGGGATGCTCAAAATGAGATCTGGTCCGAAACGAAAGCTGCCTACTTGGAAGAGCGAGAGCGAATCTTCTGTGAGCTTCAAGATCTGATCCGCGTTCAGGAAAAGGAGAATCAACGCTTGGAAGAGATGATCTTGGAAGAATCAAGATTGGATTCTACATTACTAGCCAAAACATTGGAACTGGATAGTCTTGAAGAATCCTTGAAAAAAGCCAACTTGGAAGGATTCGTGGTCAACCTGACCGCGAAAGCTGCTCCTCCTTCCAGCCCTACAGATGAAGAGCGTAAGCAGCTGATTTGCACTCAGTTATCGTGACCTTGAATTCATTATTTTTTGGTAACTCGTGAAGAATGTCTAAATCTTGTTTTTTTTGTTTAGGCGTTGAAGTTCGTTCTTCTTCATCTGCTAAAGGCGATGAATCTACATTACCAGCGCCACCTGTCCGCAAAACTCCTTATCAGCGTCTCATTGTGCTGAAACGGAACACTGCTCATGATCCACAAGGAATGTGGGTCTGAAAAGATTTATCAGTTTTTTCTGTTCCCTTCATGCATTTTTTTGCACAATTTTTTCTCCTTTCGATGTACGCGGGACGTATTTTGTATGGCAGCTGATTTCCGTGCATTTTCGTGCCATACGAAGAAGTGCGCCCTCTACGCCGACTTCTTGTTGCAGTTTTATTTTTCTTGCTCATGGGTTTATGCAGTATCGAACACATAGCTGCTTACACATAAAGGCCAGACAAAGTCCTGGAATTATTTCGGTCGCCGTTAAAAATCGGTAACTTGGATTGCGGTTCTGGGGCAGGTATACTTTTTCGGGCGAAAGTTCTCTATCTGTATCATTATGCGCTCTACCACTCGTACTGTAAGGGAGAACGAACAAGTAAATGAAGCAGATTTTGTATGGGAGGATGTAGCTGGAGATCTCATTTCAGTAATTATGATTACTTGCGTTCAAGATCCAGAAAGGTTAAATCAAACCAGAAGCTCATTTTTTAAGTGAAACTTTTTTCAGGCGTCTTAAATTAACAACAACAAAAGCTATCTTTTAGAGAAGCTGGTTGAAATGTGACTTTGCGACAGATGGTGCGGTGGTACGTGGAGACCTACCGTATTTGGGTCGTACCGGCATTCGACCTTGCTGTACTCTGCGCGTTTTATTGAATACTCACGTTCCTAGATTTCGGGGCGTTTAAATTTCTAGCCGGTACACTGATAGAAATGGAATGCCACGTTACCATCTCTGGAATTCCATGAATTATCCGGAATAATCAGTCTCGTTTCGTCACGTTCCTCGACATCGATGAGCTCCGGTTGCTAATCACGAGAGGTTCAAGCGACACAATTACTTTGCCGCAGAAATACGCACAATAATAATTTTGTATTTATAATTATCGTGACGTACTCCGCGACCGAGTAATTTCGAAATCGCAATTATTTTCAGTGTGGCTCCCAGCTTCCCTGTCATTCCTCCACGACAACAGAATCGCGCAGCAGCTCCTGTAAAACAGACTACTTTCAATTCTCTACGAAAAAAAATTATAAAAAAGTAAGGGCAGGATTTACCGAATGGGCCTACAAGTTCGAAACCGATCAGAGATAAAGTGAAAGAAAAGTCCAAGATCGAAAACCAACAGTCAGCCATACCGGTTAATAACGCAGCACATGAAAACAAGTCGGAAATAAAATTCCAAAAGAACCGCGCCGTCAGAAAATTAATTCAGGGTTGGTAAATTCGTACGAAAACTCAAGTTGAGAACCAGGTAAGCCGACTGTGCCAACATATACAACCTGCAGACGAAAAGGGCGACCTGAAAACCTGGCAGCTACAGGTATTATATTTTTCGATAATTTTCGATCCAACCTGGTTCTCAATTCACGGGGAAATCACTCACCTTCATGAATTGCTTTCGAGAAAACAATTTGCAGATCAAAGGAGAAGTTCTCGGAAGGCGTACAAATCCAGCTGGTATGAAGTGAAAATCTGGAATGAGATGACGTTGCGTCTGAAAAGTCAGCATGATTTTCAAACGTACAATTTTCATTCTCACCGGTTAGAGAAATGCAATACATGCCTGGTCGAATAGCTCCGAGCTTCCTTGTGAAATTTCCGCCTTTCTGCACAAAATACCTCCACGGACTAAAATTTCATTTCTCTCCGAGTCTCGATCGATGTGTGTCAAAGCTAGCAAGCAGCAGCCCAGCAAGTTCTCGCATATCTTGTTCTTGTCGCATAGCTCGTTTTGCCATGCACCCAGGCCAGCGCCAGGCCAGACAGTACCTTAACTTGACTACGTCACACTCGGCACCCTACATTTAATGAAAGAGAATAGGGAGGAAAGTCCAGCCCCAGATAGACAGTCCAAACAACCAAGTCAGACAAGATAAAATGCTCGCGAAAAATTCTCAAAGCGAATGAAAGAAAGAGAAAGTAGGCCAGTGCTTCCCGCTTGGGCACTAATCTCTCTTATGGAAAGTTTTACGTGGCGCTGAATAAAATTTTTGCAAAAGACCGGTTAGATAATGACCGGAAATATGGTAGTCATTTCACCGGCAAAAACACAGATATTACTTGAAGGACAAATGAAGGACAACGCTTTCTACAGCAAGTAAGCGTTTCAGAGACTTCCGCATCTACCAGTCACCGTCAAGAGCGGCGCACAGGTGAGTATTTCTTATGATGACGCACGAAAAACAGCCTACATTTTGGTGTCGAATCCAGCACATCGGTTGATTTCCAAATATTTAATCAAAATATCAGTTTACATGACCGTAGGCGGAGTATTCAGTTTACCGTATTCTCGAGTCGCTGGCTTTTCCCTGGTGGCGGCATGTACGTACAAACGACGAGGTGAGAATGCAGAACAAACGCCTAAACATGAAACTCATCGCATGACCCTTTTTACTATTAACTACAGTACAGTATCTAAGCATCCAGTACTGGATGGGAATTTCTGAATGACCGTACAAAACCATGAACAGTAGAAACTATGAAGAACCAGCGTTGGGCAGGTAGAGAAAAAAATCTACCGAGTAAAGTAATCGGTAGATCGGCTCTACTGTCGGTAGAAGTAAA
>JAQIWT010000316.1:0-23636 GCA_034696485.1 Isohypsibius dastychi
GACAAATCTCAATGCACAGTATCTTCGAGAGCCCGATTTTTGCGTCTCGATATTCGATGCATTCTCAGAATATTTAAGTCAAAACAATATGACGGAAACAGGTGGATTTCATTTGTTTCTCAACTCGAAAGACTCACTAGGCACTCATCCTCCAAATAACGCAAATAGTTTCAGTGTCGAACTGAGCTCTGATCACTACCTCCGCAGTAGATATGAATGCGTGCTTGTACATTTGCTACACTTTTTAGCAAAGGATAACATTTTGTTTGTTTCTCTAATAAATTTGAACGTTCCATGTGAATGGCATCGTTATCCCAATCACAACAGTTGACTTTTATGGAAAGCTGAGTGGAATATCTCCCTGAAAGTGTAAATCTACTGAAACGCTCAAGCAGATAAGTAGGGGCATCGGCGATGAACGTGTTCCTCTGACACTCAAGTCTTCCAGTCTGCAGCCGTCGAGAAAACAAATCTGCGCAACCCGATCGATAACGCACCTGCAAAATATGGCACTCTGTCTTGGGGGGTCGGCTCCAGCACGACTAACCAGGAACACCGTTCTCGTTGCTCCTTTCGAACCCCACCCTTCAGCTGTTGAACAAATCTTTGTTCTATGCGACTCGGTTGAGCCTGTTCTGGAGGGTAGGCGCAGTGTTCCGCTTTTGGCAATTGTTTGTGAATCACGCATCTGAACAATCTGTCATGATCGACTGAGTGGCACACAAACATATTTTTCTCTTGATCAGCTTGTTGTTTCAACTGTCAATATTCGACTTGTCAACACAAATTTTGTTGAGCTTGAATTTTATCGCCCTTCTGAAATTGCTTACGAAATTAGAGTACGCTGAGCCTGACAGCAGCTCGATAATTAAGAATATATTTGGCCAACATTACGAGCTCAGTACGAAGCGACTGATTTGCGAATACTTTCAGGCAGCAGCAATAATAATACGTTAGTTGCGGGTGGATCGTTTGGATACATGAAATCACTCTCACGTTCTGCATTTCTTTTGCCAGTGCTGTCACTGCTGCTTCCTCTGACATCGTCAACGAACGCGATAAACAACCGAAAATAAAGAGCAAGAAAACTGTTACATAGTTACACAGTTTCTTGCATTATTCTGAAAGCTTTACGATCCTGGTGTGATTGGTTCCTGGAGAGGTTCCACATCAGTATCCGTTCCACTGTCATTGCATATGTCGTTGTCACTATACCGGTGAAGCAATAAAACAACTATGAGTATTTACCGCAGAAAGATGGATTTTTCACGTTTTGATTAACTCAAAACTTAGCTAACTCTTACTGTTTTAGAGCTGGCCTTTTATAGTCTCACAAGAAAGAAAGGAAGGAAGAGAAAAAGAACAACTACTCGAACAAATAGACGGCTGACCAAGCGGAAAGTCTGGCAGCCACACAAAGAAAAGTTATGCAGTGAAGTGCATGACTGCACTTTAAACAGACCAAAAACACTTGTTATGCAAGGTTAAGGCTTGCCAACTAAAAAAATAGACTGGTCGTGCGTTCAGAGCGCACACCTGTTTAAGAAAGTCATGAGTCTGATGACTCAGACTACACACACGATTATGAGGCCTGAGCAAGCCTCACACAACCTAGCCGGGACCAGTTATCATTCCGTTTTGGCGACCTAACTGACCAGAATCCGCGCTCCACTCGTCGAGGTGCTGGCTAGCGTACTGCGTACACCACCCAGTACCACTACCCACTGGCCATTTTCCCATAGTACTCTTGTAGAAGCGCATTTCCTCAGCCCTCACAGAAGCAACATCGTTGCCTTAAACTATCGATATTTCAATTTCAAGATTCAATCGTTTAAGCATTGAACAATAAAACCGCCGAGCGTACTTACTTAAAAAAATATCATATATTGCTGATCAGGAATCGAGTCATTGATTCTGACCATATCAGCCAAGCTCACTTAGGCATTGAATGTATCAAGAAAGGCTCTTCAAACTCGGCTTGTGAATTGTATCAAAAAAAATGATGTAGGAAAGACTTATTCTAGCTCATTATTATAGGAATATTTGAAGTGGTAAAAGCATGGTTGAAAGAAACAGGTTTATCTGAACATCCGCAAATTGTCTTGCATCACAATAGCCTGCAATAGCTTTTTGCCTGTTGTTGACTATCGCTGAATAATATTTCGCGTTTTAGGGCTTAATTTGAGATGCAATTAACCGACACAGCATCGGTCTGAGATGGAGTTGTAGAAATTGCAGTTGCTTGACTTGTAACAGTTGGAATACATGTTAGCTGTTGGTACCAACAAATCTTCACGGTGTCTTCACAGGGCTGTCCGTTCTCCCATGGCGAATAAGAGCGTTACACAAGCTCACGAGTCTCCTCTGGGCTAGTCTGGTGGATCTGATCGTTTTTATAGACCACCATGAAAAAGCATCCACCGTCATAAATGGGAATCAACTCATCACGCGCTTTATCGGCGGTTGTTTGTGGTACTTCATTCCCGAATCTTTGGTGCATTTGTTCTCCCTTTCTCGTGCTCCTGTATTGGAGCTAGGATGTCTCCTGGCAGGGTGAGAGTGAATGGATGTTAACTGCTGCCAGAACAAGAGAAACAGTATCCATATCAGATCTGCGGTTGATTTATCGATAGAGAAATTGAAAGAACAGGTATGCCGACTGCACACGAACAAACCCTGATTCAGGCTGTTCTCGTGTTATAACGGCATATTTAACTGAAGAGTTCTGTTGTGTTTTCTGGAGCACCTCCGTACGATGTCAAACGCGACATTGCTTTATTGTGAACTTCTCAACGAGACTAACTCTGGAATCTTCGAACACGTTGTTTTCGGTGTGACCTCTATTGTGATGACTTGCAATTCCTCACGTTTGGCACCGTGGATAGGCTTTGATTTATTCGATTTTTTCTTCTTTGGTACGTGGATTTGGTCCTCTTGCCATCTTCAACGACGACGATAATTGTACCTATCAGAGTGTTTCACACCTATCAATCGACAATTTCGTATAACTAAACCGGCGTCTTATGAGTCAGTTGTTGAATTACGAGCCGGCTCCTTTTCTGACTATATTCCAAAGCTGATGAAATTTGTTCCTCCCTCACTAAACAATCAATTGAAACTGGCCTAGAAAATCGAGAAATGCATGACAGACACCTCACTCTTCGGAACAATCACCGCTTGGCTATCTTTCCAGTTTCTACACAATATGAGTGGCCATCATGAAAAAAGTTCTGGGCAAAATCCGCTCTCGACAGACAAATTTAGCAAATTGTGATCAGTTCTTATCACCACTTCAGTTCACTCATTACCTATGAAGGAACTGTTGCAGAGAAATTCACTTTATTGCCCAACCACACCAGAGACAAACATTGCCCGACAGGATCGGTTCGCCCAATTCTGTTGAGTCACCATGCTAACTCGCAGGAGGTTCCGCACAATCTGGCCAAGACTTTCTAATGATGGTCAGCTTTTAAGGTGATCAATGAGATAAGACTATATTGATTCTTGTTATTTATGAACATGGTATCATCTTCACTGTTGTCGGGAAACGTATGACAGAATCCAGAAGCTCAAAACTACGCAAGTGGTGATCGCAGTGTCGTTGGGGCATTCAATGAAGAAATCTTAACTGAAACCTTGCTGATAAATCCTATAGCTGTTGACAATGACTAATTCGCTGTCGTGGGTTTTCAGGTGAGGAAAAAGTTAACCTAGCACTTCGAGGAGTACAAAATGGAACTCATGCACCTGAAGTTTCTTGCCAGATATATGCTCTCCGGAGTCGATCCTGGCGATCCGCCGCTGCTGATTTGGTTTGGATTCAAATGAAATATTGTGATTCTCGTTTTCACACTTTATAACAAAAGGCAAAACATCAAAAATTAAACTATTTTCTCCCTGTTATTTTCAGGCAAATTATACCAGGTATACTCACCAGACGGATGTAGCTTCGCTGGCTGGCAAATTCTCTGACTAGTTCTGGTGTTTTTGCTGTCCAGTGAAACTCCGCCGGATCGTGAAGTGGCTGGTCTCCCGTAACGGTCGGCGGTGCATTTGTGGACTGCTTGAATGAGTAGGGGACTGGCCGGTGGTCGAATTTTCCGAAGATTTCGCTGGGCCGGTAGGCTGGTCATTGTGTATTTTGCGGCGGCTGTAATTATTGGGTGCTGGTTGATAGCTGATGGATGCGTGTTGTGCTGCAGCAGAACTTTTGGGCCATTTCAACCTGTTCATATTGAGTGAGGATGAAAAAAGCATAAAAAGCAGAGCTGAATAATTTTCTATGCGAAACAGCGTCTCGAGTACCTGTTTCTTCTTGTATCTTGACCAATGGGCGGTGACGCCGATCCCGCGCTTGAAAGCGCAGACAGCCTACTTTCTCCCTGATCTCTCTTTCAAGTTGGTTTAGACTGTTTTTATCAAAATCCTGTTGGTTCCTAGAAATGATTCACGTTTTCGAAAAAGACTATTTTTCACCTTTTGAATGATTGTTGAACCTTCAGAATTCGTGAAGAATGGAGTTTGCATTTTGTGTAACTTTACCTTGATCTGGCGTTGATTCTGGACGGACGACATTTTCCTCTTTACACGCAAGATATATTCACTTTTTTTTCTACCGGATTCTGATTGAATATTCCCCGGTTTTACTATTTTGAAACGTTGGATGCTCATCACCAAAAATAAGTTTGCCAGTCAACGGCTCTGGACGAGATCATAACCGTTGGCATACTTGCTTTCTTCCCATCCCGCCTTCGTGCGCTGACCCCGCGCAACTCTTCATTATTCTCTCCTTTTTTTCGCAAAACAACTTGTGTGACTATTTTAGATTGTTGTTGACTTATAGTATCTGTTTCCTGAAAACGAATTTCTTCAACGGATGAATGTTGAAATAACACCTGGCCGACTCTTCCGTTCACACCCAAGTCAATTATTTATTCGCCCTATGAGAGATTGTCAGGAAAGGTCTGCTCGGTTGCCAAAGTTGGATGTTTAACATCATGATGGGGATTCCATGATTTAAAATCTCGGAAATCTAGCGGTCTATTTTAAACGACTGCTTTGTGGATTCTTGGATTTTTAGGAATGATCACCGGCGTAAAGGCGGTCGGAATCAATTTTGCTGAAGTTGCTTCTTACTTGTGCTGTGTTAACTTTACAACTTCGCGAAACTCACCAAATTGCACAACGATTATGTCGCGAACGAGCGAACAAGATCGCCGATATCGGCCGACTGCGCCAATTTGCGAGAGAATGATTCGAGACGCTAACTCCAATGTAAATGCCGGCGGCGCATCATTCTCCGAGCCACGCGAGTACATGCCGTCCGCTCAACTGAACTTCAAGGTCAGATCAACGCGCTCATTGTACAGGAGAATTATCCGAAAAACAAAATCCGTCAACTTCAGGACACTCTCATTACTTTGACCAATCATATGGATGTGATTTTGCAGTGGAATAACGCCTACTGTAGCTCAATTGGAAGTACTCATCTCCAAACCGCACTGCATATTTCGTATCATATTTGGGGGCCCTTTCCGGAAAATTACCAAATACCATACCGGTCCAACGAATTGGAAGGGACCCCTTGTATCAGAATTTTTAAATCACTGGACGTTATTCTTACTTCGTGGCGCCTTGCTACATCATCATCAGCTTAGCGTTATTCACTTTTTTCTGCTCACTTAGTCATGTGGTTCTATAATAATATAAGCCCTCTGTATTATGATGAATTGGACATGCTCTGCTCCTATTAGACCATGTTTCATCCTTATTTTGAAATCTTGGTATTTATTCAATGTTTTCTGTTCTATTCATCCCTTTTCTTCTGTTTCCTCCTCATTTGTATTCAGCGCCAAGTTTGTGACTTTTCGTTGAGCAAATCACCCCTAACGTACTACACTCGTGATTTCGTTAATGAACGACTCATTTGAGTGGAGAAACTCGGGTCTTGGCCATCCGACAGAGGTACTGACCAGAATCCAGCGTGTGAATTTATTTAGTCAAAGAAACTGCCGGGACTGTATGAAATGGTGATTGAAGATTGCGGGCACGCATTCGTTTGTGGGCGGTGTCTGGGCTGGCACGGAGTGAGACGGTCAACGGTTGACGCTTTTGAATTTTCTTATCAACAATCCGTACCTATTTAAAATTCAATATATTCATCAGAAATCAAGGATCCATGAGGTACCATTAATTTCAAAAACAGCTGGATCGATGCAATGGATTTCGTTGACAAAGAACGATTTTAGACCTGAAATCCAATAGTAGTTTTCAACTTTCCGAAACAATATTTGAAACGCTGCACCGTATTTTCAGGAATTGTGTGATACCGCTTCAACCAATCAACCCCATCTCAGTTTTGTCAAACACTTACTGTCCCAGAAAACAATCTTCGTTCTGATTTCCTAGTGCGCAACATGTCCACCAAACAAGTTTTACCAACTCTCATACCGCCTTCAACTTCAACGAACACACATTCAGGCCCAATTTTATTATAACAAAGAATGAGAAAACGAATTTAAGAGACAATGAGTTGACGAATTGCTTGAATACAAACGATCAAAAAGATAGATTTTCACTGCCTCAATATCGTTAGTGGAATTAGCCAAAACAGCATCCAATTCACCTTTAAACTGTAACAAAATTGCACGCAAAATTTTCGAGCCGCAACTTGTCGGGCGTGTTCGAGAGTGGAGCCATGTCAGCCGTGATCTGTCCAGCCTCAGGGCATTCATCTACTGATTTGAACTTTTTCAATTCAACGGTTAGGTTTAGCAAGGCGGACATCTTTTCTGATATGCCAAGAAATGCAAACAAAAAATCAGGTTAGGAATTTTATTTTGACCACATAGTTTCTAGTCTGCTTCATTGTGTAGCTGGTAAAAAACAACTAAAGTGGTGATCGCAATGTGTCTGTGGGTGCCACAAATACCTGTGAACGAGTGCTCGCAGACCCTTCAATACGCCACGAAGTGATTAATATGAAGAAGCTGTTGAAAGCGTGGCTATTATTTGTATCTCGCTGACCAGCGAAAACTTTGGGCAAACTGCCGTTTCTCTTCAAAATAACTACTTTTGAATTTTCGTCGAGTTTCAATTTAAAATTTGGTCAGTTTGGCGACAATATGGGCAAGTGACGGCGTTGCTGGTCGTAACTTGAAAATTCGTTTTGCGTCCCCATTTGCAAAGAGAGCATTTATCTTGGATGTCTAATAACCCAGAACCTTAACAGAACCTTCACCTGAACCTTTTCTTTGTGCTTGTATCACCTGAGTCGATTTTTCAGTTTTTCTTCGTTATTGCAAAAACAAATTCGGCAACGAATTTTCTGCAGTGAGGAAAATTCATATAATTTCAAGACGGCAATCCTGTAATACTGCAAACGTGATTCTGGACGGAGATGATAGAGCAGTTCAACTTCGCCCTATTTTGGAGTGCATAACTCTGCTGGAATACGTAAACTTTTTTGTTTCGTGCAAAGTTAGTGACGCTTAACACCATATCTCTCATCCCAGAAGCAGCTACCGGCCAGAAACGTAAAGCCTCTCATGAGTCACTTGATTGGTTGAGTTATGTGGAGCAGACAGAAGATATTGAGATAAAAGATGACGCCAACTGAGAAGAATATATGGTTGGGCGTTCTCCGTGTGACGGCTCCTGTGCTAGTACAAACACCATCTTCAAATATCAGGGATGTCGTTCCCATGGTTGACTTGTTTGTTGACTGAAACTGTATTGTTCGAGTGAGTTCATAGAGGACTTGAAGACCGTATGTGTGGGATTTTGGCTGAGCGAAATTCCACGCTTCGCACAATGTGATTAAACCGCTATGCCAGGTGCATTTGGTATCGTTTGGTCACATTTTGTCCAGTTCGCTTTGAATTGCTTTCTCGATTTACCCGCCACAATCTATTGGTTTTGAAATATTGTGTTGGATCTACATTCAGATACGGAAGATGACATCTGAGTCGTCTAGTGGTGGGCGAACGAGAAACTTGTAATGTTGCTTGACGAAGTACGACGGAATCCGGAACTTGTGATTTGTTTGACTGAAACTTAGAGGAAGCCAGATGCAAGACCTCTTGACGGGATCCCCAAAGGTTTTACGGTTTTCAAGACGCCGTCGAAAGTAGCGGGAAAGGATGGACACTATTATGGTGGAGTTATGGTGATCATGCTAACCAAGTTTCGCGAAACCCTGGTCCAAGATTTCCTCATTGAACAACCTGATATCAAACGCGTGGATAGTGTCAGTGTTTAGAATGGCAGGAAGGGGACGCGTGTTTCAGTCGCAGGTATACAGGTGGTGAGTGTACCATTTACGGATTCCGCAGGAAAAAGAAGGCGATTTTCTGCGCATATGTACATCCGGAGGAAAATAATACCATCATTGCCGGGTAACCTTTCCGAACGAAAGCCATATGAAGATCTTTTGAATGAAGCAAAGAGGCTGACTGGATCAGGTATAAACCGGAATCCGTTTATCAGTTCTTGTGACATACTTACTAACGATGTATACGTCGTCCAGGTTTTGCAGTGTTGGTTGCGGGGGACTTTAATCCACCTTGTTCACAAGTGAATGCCGATATTTGGCGGAAAGTTCAGTCGGAATTTGTTGAGGTCGGACTGAGTGACTTGATTCAAGGATATACTTATTTCAAGTTATCGATCACTGGTGACATCTTAAGGAGATCCCAACTGGATTTCATTTATGCATCGGAATCCGACCGGAAGACGTATGGAGAAGGAATATGTACGCAGCCGGCCAGTTATAATACCAGTAGACGGTTGTCTGATCATTACCTTAACAAACTGGAGTTTGGACACGGAAGCCGGAATCCGGTTACTCTCCCAACGACGGTTGCCCCTGTAGAGTTGTCCTGCCCTGTTTGTGCGGAAACGTTCACAACGGTTTATCTGTCAGCGACAGAGCTGTGGACGCCACAAAACCGGAAAAGGAAGTACTGGCTTTGGTCATGTCCATTGAAGGATTGCGATGCCAAGTTTCGATCAACTGATAGATCCAAATTGAACGCCTACATCAATTTACGAAATGCACATCGAGTGGCCAATATCCAAACGGATTCCGTGGTGCCAATGAATCTTTCCACTTTGCGGTGAGTCAAATGATGAATGTTTATAAAATTATAGCTTAATTATATTGCCGTGATGATGTGGTGATAGGACCTTGAAAGAGAAGATGTCACCGGGATCCTGGAGTTGCCTGATCCCGCAAAGCTTGATTACAACAGGAGAGTCGCCCGGAAGAATTCATATTTGTGTCCATTGTGTGATGAACAACTTATATCGGATGCAAGACGTGATATCGATGGGCATGTTGGCAAACATGACCCTATTCTCATCCGGCTGTATCCTTGAGATCTCCTACGTTTTATAAAGTTGAGGTATGTGGTGATATATCATATCTTGAAAACATGTTATGTATATTTATTCCGTCTATAGAGAGGTGCAGATCGAATATTTTGTTTAATCGCGGAGCCAACTTACAAAGAAGCGTCCACCAACACCCCGAAGAAGAAGCGAGTCATGGTTGGCGAGAAATTGTTTGACAGGTATTTGCCAGACTCCGAATTACCTATCCCCGACGCCGCCAATGACATGGAACTCGGAACGCAACCGGAAGCCGGACAGAATGTGACGTCTTCCAGCCAACATATGAGTGTGGAGGAAGAAGAGGATCATGAAAATCCGGAATCCGGGGATGAAGATGGAGATGAAAGCGACGAAGATGTTCAGCCGGAAGTTGAGAACATTGAAAACGATTACGTGTCGGAATCCGGATTTGTGTACAATGACGATGTCATCACGCTATCATCGGATGAAGAAGAAGCACAATTGAAAGTGGCCGTCAAGCGGTCTTTGTCCGATGGTTGGTGTGGAATACTTAAAAATTGAAACTCAACTATCTCAGATTTATATTGTAGTTTTAGCCATGCTTCGGCGAAATGTGGATTCGGGCGATGACTATTTGCCACTCAGAGCACACGCTGTTGTTGCTACTCAACACCACGATCAGTATGAAAAGTCTTTGCGTTGTAAGAATGTTTAAACAAAATCCGTTGTCAAATCAAATCAATGTATAAATCTGATTACAGCAAGAGTTGCACTGACAGATGCGGATTCTGCCAATGGACATGGTGCCAGCTCTTTGAGAACTGCAGAGATGGACTTGGGAATATGGAAAAGTGATGATTCTGTGGCTGGTACTGACTTTAATTCTGCCAAAAAGCAGAGTAAGATTCAAGAAAAAGCTATTCTGCTTCTGTTATTTACTGTTTGTATATCTTTCAGAAAAAGTCTGCACACTTGGTTTCGGAATCCGAAGACGAAGAAGAATTGCCTATTAAAAGCAGCAAGCGAACAAAACCAAATCCATTCGATTCGCCACCGTGTCCATCTCGTGGAAAAAAAGACTGACAAATGAGGAACCGGTAGTAAACGGAAGTTGTGCATGTCCAATACTCATATGTTTTGTTCTTTCATCTTCGCAATTTTCATTTTCATTTTTCAATTTAATTTGAGAAGCCAGAACTTCGGCTTCCGATTATTTTAATATCTCAGGTCACCTGTGATTCCTTTTTTTGTGATTTCTTGTTGGTGTCCGTTCCGGTTTTCAAAGGGCTGTTTATTCAGTCATTATTTATTTTTGTTGTTTGTTTCGTAATTCCTCTTCAACAATATATTCTTGTTGTGTTCAGAAGTACAAATAAATTATAAAACCGGAATCCGCCGTGTCATACTACGTGTTTTGCGTAATTGATACGCACTGTGCGTAGACCGTCCAAGCTAAGCGCACATGTTGTTGGTTCCGTGCTTCGTTCAGGGCTCTTCGATAACAAAGAAAAACGGCCGATGAAGATATTGAATGGATTTCATTTCGTCCAGTCGACCTCGATTTCTTTGATGGAAATTATCAGAATACTTACGCATCTTGGTCAAAAGATGCTGTTGCAACCAATTACATTGCATGTCCGAGCGGTGGAAGCAATGAGCAAAATGACGAACCACATGTTTTGGTTTTCGAAATTAAGTCCTTTATTCATCTGTCTGATGACCTTGGCTGAGTTAGGATTATATAGTAGATGCTTCGGATTCCAAAGAAGATGAGAGAATCTTCCGGTCTCCCACGTGGAACAGTGGGAAAAAAAATTCAACCATAAAACGCGCTCCATCCGCAAGTGCCCTGCATGGAAATCTGATAACTGGCCTCCATCGAAGCGTCGTCAACAAAACAAGTCACTCAGGACTGCTGCGGCAGCTGAGAAAGAGGCTGCTAAATATATAAAGATCCGAGAAGCAGTCGAAGCTGAACTCATTGCTGTTGAAACAGAGACTTCAGATTCCAAGCATAAAGCAAGAGGAAACACACAAGAAGCAGCAGAGGAGAAGATTACAGTCGTTGTTCAGTAAGCCTCTAAAGAAATACAACGCCGAGAGCATCTTTCCATCCCGGAAGGAAAGCAGTTGCAGTGGAATCCTGTGAGAAAATGTTGGACGCGTTTAGAACTCCGCAAGTGACCATCTGAACGGTTTCTGGTGATACAATCTCAGTGAACTACTCTAATTTTACTCTGGTTCCATCATTTTCATCTGTTATAATTCGAGTATTAATTAAAGTGCAATAATCCACGAATGTGAGCGGAATCCGCGTAAAAAAAGTCACAAGAGAAAACGACAACACTGATAATCTGAATTAATTTCCATTTCCGGAATCCGTTCCCTTCTCTGAGGATCCCTGTCTGAGGATGAATCATTCTTCCTGGTGTGGCAGTGGCGTGTTCGAATTTTCGCCTTGCGGAGACTTTGCTGGATACCAGATACAAGGAGGCTCTTTGATGGGACCATTTCCAAATCGATCAATGAGCTCTTGAGCGGTGCCAGTGTAGTGACCGTTCACCTTTGGTTCCGCTGAAAAAAACACGTAGTTGATACCACTGAATAGTTACTAGCAATCATTTTATCTTACCGGGTTTTTGAGATGAGGCAACTTGAATTGCGAAATTCGCTCCAGTGTCGTCTCCAGATGATTCAGAGATTTCGATAATTCCCTCCATTCAAGCAATCGTTCTAGCCTCAATCTCATCCCGTTGTCGGGCTCGACGAGCACGAGCTCTTAGATATTTCTCTGGAAAGTCCTTTTCTTCTAAATCCCGTAGCGGAATCCGCGGAGTTTGAACGTTGTCAGCCGTGCCTCGAGCTCGGAAAAAGTGATCCACTTCGCAATGGAATGGTCGACTCCCGTTCCATTCGATCCGCTTTGAACGAGACCTGGGCTTGGGCATGATAATTCTGAATTAAAACGCTTGGTACACTTTTCAATTACCGGATTCCGAAATGACGGCTAGATTTTACCTACAGGTTGAGCTCGTCAGTTTTAGTGTGGAAATGAAGAAGTTGCACAACTTTGACTTGATGAACACGTGATGCTTTGATTAATTTGTTCTGATCTGTAGAGGCTACTCGCTCCTCATCAGGAAACACGGAAGCCGTTCAGGAGTCATGCATTAAAGTTGGTGCCGCAATTAATGAAGCCAACACTATGCTTCCTGCCTACCTGACCTCTCTAGCTGGTAAGGGTACCCAGTATTTTTGCGTGATTTATCCCCTTTACCGGAAACTGATGGGGAATTCCGCAGTATATGTTATCAAATTCTCATTGTTATTTTGTAATTTCAGATGAAGCTCAAGACACACCAACTGGAGACATGCTTCGCGATTGGCTACTCGTCTGGGTACGTGCTTTTTTGTTTTTTTTTTGAACAGCGCTGACATTCTTTTTTTCTACACAGAGTCGTCCGTTCGAATCTCTTCTGCTGCTCATCCGGAATCCGGACAGGAGAAAGCTGCAGTTGCTCGTTGCAGCTCATGTTCTGGTAAGTGATTTCAGTTTTAAATGAAGTTTCTTTCTTTTACGGACAGAATGCTTACGGAATCCGCGAATTCTTTCGATTCTATTCTCATGGTCTGCTGATTCTCAGGAAGAATTCGCATGAATCGAGTTCTCGAGTCACGCGCGGCGGAGTCAGATGACGGCAGCCGCTCTGGAGGAAATTATGATGTTTGAATATTTTTTTTCTCATCTCTGTATTTCTGTTATGTCCTTCAAAGTTGTGACACTTTCTTTATTTTCGAGAAACCGTGCTTCCGGATCAGGAACAACGAATGTGCTGCGTCGAAATCGCACACGTAAGACTGATTCAGTGATTATATATGGGTTTATTCTCATGTGTGTTTGTTTTTTAACGGAATCCGCGGTCAATGTTGTTTCCTCTTCGGCTGTTGTCCCATACGGGGTCAGGCGTGGAACCGCACCAGGTTTGTATTTTTTTGTTTTGCTCATGTTTGTCTGATTGATTTAAAATTTCAAATTTACAGCGGCTTCCGCTCCTGTCGGACAGGCTGTGGTTCCGGCCAACCAAGTAATTGGCCGCGAAATCCAGAACGAGAATTGCGACGAGCTATCGTACATCGCGAGGCTCGAGAGAACTATCGCATGACCATTTATGAAAGTCGCTCCCAGGAGGACGTCGCCCTCCGCAACCGACGGTCCGATGAAGACGCCCAAATCCGATTACGTCGTCAGCGTGAGGAAGCGGTGGTGGTGGCCCGACGGTACCGGGAAGATGAGCAGCGTACAGCTTATCGCCACCGTGAAGATGACCGACTGTATGAACGATGAAGATCAGAGGATCTTGTCAACCCAGCGATCATCGCTCAATCCTGTAAAGGATTTCAAGCAAGCGGATTCCGTGGTAGTCATGGTGGATATGGAGGTTACGAAGGACGAGGCAGTTATGATGGAGCCGGATCAGCCGCTTAAGTGCGGCATCCGCTACTTTTTTTTTCTGCGTTTCTGTGATGAACAGATGTTTTTTGTTTTATCCTCACTCGACGACCTAATGGATAGTTGTCTCTCTTTTGTTGTTTTTTCCCTTGTTCATTTTATTTGAAAATTTTTTTCATGAAGACTTCTTGTGCGCCGGAAGTAGAAGCATGAAGAAACGTTGATTTATTCGGAAGCCGACACAGTTATTCATAAACTGGAAGTTGGTACAAGAACTCTCAGCAAAATGAGATCAAAAAGAACATGCTATCCCGCAGCCGGGGCACCTGAAACAAAAAGAAATTCTTTTGCCTAATCCACGCACTTAGATGACAGAACGTCTTAAACGGTGGTAAAGCAAATCACAAGCCGTGGCACACATGTGCAGGGCAAAGTAAGCCAATCGGTTTGAATGTTTCGCTTTTTCGTCGGTATCTCAAGTCAGAATGGCTCACCATACGATTATTCTGTGCCTGTGGCTCATTCTCTTTTCCACCTGTATTATCAAACCTTATCTGAAGTAGTATTGTGTCGATTGTGTACTGAAGGGGATAGCAACTGGAAATTTGGACCCAGAATGTGATGTCCATTCACGATCCAGAGCGTCCTCGTCCGTGAAAATCCAAACCCTGCCAGCGTATCTCAACCCAATCCCTTCTGCAAATATCACCGGATCTGGAGACTTACGTGGGGCGGTAATTCCTTGGGATCTCATCCAGTTGTTAGCTAAGGAAAATGACATGTCCATTACGTCAAGTAGAGTTGATTGATGATGTTGGTGAGGTTTTCAAATAGTATTCGAGAGGATCCGTTAAAAATTGAAATCCATTCTCATAATCCTCCCATAATTAAATTCTCACAGGAGCCAAAGTTTCTTCGAAAACCCCATTTTCTAGTGGGGTCAGGTCAGCTTGTGCCCCGAAAATCCCACACGTTCAGTTCCACCAGTTCTCTCAGTGTCAGTCACGGCGTTATCAGTTACTCCAGCAACGACCACCATGAAATCCTCAACATTCCGACAATATCGTGGTCAAACCTATCCTTCACTACCCCGATTTCATTCTCCTCCTCCGCCCCTATTTTATGCAACACCGACACCATAGACAGCCGCAGCGAAAGCCGGAAAATTTACCAGTACAGTCGCCACGCAGAAAACAACATGAATTGTAAAATGCAATCTCTGACGTTGTTTCCGTCCTGGGGCTGGTTCAGCTCGGAACTGCGCGAACGGGTCTCAATGATCGTGTTTCGGCTCTCGATCAGCTGCTGTGTGCTGCATATTAAATCGTTCTTTGACCAAACGCGGAGCGGTGACAAGGTGTTCAGTCTGACTGGTGTCCAGGTGGATCCCATATCCATTTGGATGAAATTCATCATCGTCATGAAACTTGACCAGACGAATGTCCAAGCGAGGAGAGACATGGTGAGTACTGATGAGAATTGAGAAAAATTCTGTCGAGTCGTCATTGAAATTTGAAACCACATCTAGAATGTGGTCATTAAAATATTGCTTCTGAAACATTCCAGATTCTCACGAGTAAAAGTGCGGTATGGCCGAACGCTGATTCGTTTTGCAGATCGCAAGGATTAAACTCACTCCGGCTAGAACCCTTACCCTCCATAGGCGTGGGAACGGTTTGAGGTATCTGTAATCAGTAGTTGATACTAAAGGTGTGCGAGGAAAAAGTGGTGATGTTTCTGTCATTGTTTCAAATGTTGAAGTCCGTGCGCGTTCTTGTTAACCATTGTTATCCTGTTCAGATATCACGGAAATCCATTCCGAAGTATTTTAAATTTACATGCAGAATGATGCAGCACAGCCAGCATGTTTTTGCTGTCAGTGTGATCAATTTTGATTCTTGTACGCTAGTTCTTACAGAAACTGGCTCAACTGTATAAAATCACTGAAACACTAGATTCTCTTCAGATTTATTCCACTACTGCTGCAAATAAATACAGTAAGGTTATCGTTCCTGCTGCATACCCAGACTAGCCTGAGATTATTTCATTAGTACCTATGGTCAGTTTTCCCCGTGTTACGTATAGTGTGTTCACTTTCAAATAAGCGTTTGTTGAGATCCCGTTCGTTCGCTGATCCACGGTAAGCCACACAGAAAACGTCCTTTCCCACAAAACGGACAAGACTATAGTGTCAATGTGATTATCTCGAAGGTCATCAGGATGCAATTCCAAATGGGTCGGGTAGACAAACAGCTCACGTTTCAAATCATGCACATTAAGCTATCGAATATAACCCACTCCCTGGATGCCCTTATAAGGCTTAGAGTTTTTTGATTAAGAAGATATCTTCGACGGGGGCAACACGTTTCAGGGTTAAAGCAGGTCAATGATTGCTACATCCGTACTACATAAGATAATGTTACGATATGGAGACTGCTCGTGAGAAATGCTAGCAAACAAAAGATGAAAACAGACGGCATGACGTCGAGAGGCTTTTGTTTTCGGCGAATCCGGAATGGACAATGATAGTTAGTGGAGAGCATAGAAGATGTCGTGTTGCAGAAATCTGAACGCATTACTAGAGGAATCAAATGAAGCACCAATAATTGTTCACTTGTCCAGATTAGATCTGGTTAAACATGGTCTTTCCCTGCATATCTGCTTTTTAAATAACTACCCTGTATTTCCATCTAATTATGAACATCAGGTGGCTGATGGCGGTGGTTCTCATCATCACTGTCCGGTTCTTCTGTACTGTCGACCTCATTTATCATCTGCGCATCAACGTAGGACCATTCACGATCGCAAATGAAGATTCGCAACATTCTGATGAGCTGTAACACCTTTGATCCTGCGAATTTCATCTTCAAAAGACTTTTGCCCCCACTCAACCTAAGAATCCATCCAGCGGAGACTGTCACCAACTGACCGTATTCTGTATTTGGACTACCTCCAGGGACTGCATCTCCTACAGTTCCCAAGTGAACTTCAGCTTGACGAGACTCTTCATCTGAAGTGTCCACACCCAACTTTATTCGCAATAAGTGGGGCTGAACCTTGGAATGTCCTACCAGTGTCTCGGCGTCGGGTTGATTTCCACGCATCGATGCCAAGCAATCCAGATGATGGACTGCACTGTCCACCCCTAAGTTGGACGTGTTCCTGCGCTCCGGATGATTCCGAGTAAATTTAACCCTGGGCTCCCGTCGACGGACTTTCAACAACTTCGAAGATTCAGATGGGGATGAAGACACGCCCAATTGTGGCTTGGTCAAAGCCCCCGCAGCGTAACTTTAGGTCAAGTGTGGCACTCCAACTTCATCAGTTCGCTTGGTTTACGGAGGATCCGTCTCACGGTGTTCTGCACGACGCCGCGAAGTCCTTGGGATGTTTGGGGAGCATTTTGCCGAACTAGACCCTTTCACGAGTTCCCCGCGGTTGACGAACACGAATCTCATCGGAATTATCAGAATCGGATGAACCAGATGATGCCAGTTTGTGGTGCGGACTGCTACTGGCACATGACATTTTCTTCATCGAACCCTTGTTATCTATTTCGACTGAATGCGCACCAAAATGCTGGTAATGACTCTCATCTTGCTCCGCAATGGTGACGGCAATTTGTGGCGCAGAGTTGCCGTTCTCGCCTCGTCTCGGCAAGGATTTAGTGCATCGGTTCCTCGCCAACTTTGGGTTTCCAATTTTGCAAGTCAATAAACACTCCGAATCAGAAATACACAGCAAATACATCTCGATGCAGAATTTGCGTTCATAAGCCAGGGAGAAGATGCTCAAATTCCATCCGTTCCCCAAATTTTAGATCTACATCTGACTACCACAATCGATTAGGGAAGTCTCAGAACGAAATACCGTCTATTCGTCATGTAACAGTTCAATACTTCTGCGATTTTCGAGGCTGCATTTCATGACCTCATCAAATCAAAGTGAGACTGAAACAGAATATTTTAACACTGCTATGAACGAACCGAGGACATTGACAGTCTTCCTCAACTTCCATTTCCAGCGGATTATACTTCCAAACTCCACTGGGACAACAATTCTCAAAAAGGAATCAAAGCAATAGCGTAAACACAGAAATCGTGGTGAGTCTCATTTCTGCGTTTTTCATGGAAATTTCCAATCACAGAAATATTTCGTCCTTCTTAATATCGACGAGATGACTAGTCCGTGTCAGAATTTTTCAAGCCGTGTTCTCAAATGAGATGAGATAAGAGGTAACTGACACCCTGTTCAGTTCGTAAATTCACTGGAGCTGCAGTTACTGGCTTCTGACATGAAAAGGAACAATTGAGGAAGCTCTTTCTACGTAGATTCGTAGAACCACCATACCAGTCAACACCGGTATGGTGTTGACTGTTATGTTGTCCATGATGGTGGTCTGCCTGACTGTTGACTCACGCAACAAAGAAAAACGAACATAAAAAAAACAGCCGCGTCAAGAATAGCTGGCATTGCATTCCAGCGATTGTCTCAAGTAAGAAACGAAAAGACCGAGAAAGTCGCACCTACATGCTACACTCGTTTAGACCACATCACCAATTCGAACTGAATACTGAAGAGGCGTGTTACAATTGATAATTACAGAATCGTAGAAGTATTTTTGGATTCGCGAATGATATTTCCATACCACATGGTTATTGATCATACGTCAAAACAAGCTCAAATTTCTGCTGGATAATTCATTCCGACAATGTATCGTGAACGAATCATCAGTTTTGTAAAAGTGGGTAAACGATAGAACGTGTTATCGAAAAATCGGGTCGCGCTCCTTGCACAGCTTGATGGAACTCTCTGTTCACTTCTGCCAGTTTGCGACGATATTCAAGATATTGGAGTGATGTTCACATATTGACCGGTCGAAACCCAAGTGAACATGCGATGAGTGAAAATCCCTTGGACATTTTCCACTTTTTGCTGTTCTCGACAACCACGCCTGTTGGTTTCTTCCTCATTGCGCTTCCTGCTGAAAAATGAACCACATGTTACCATTTTTCACTAACCACCCCGCATTTTCCCAGGAATTCTGTCATTTTCAATTTATTTCGCAATTTACACTGCCAATCTCAGTTTCATATCAGTTTTCTCCTCTTTACGTTGTCCAGTTTATCAATTCCACCTTTTATCGCGGCATACCATTCTCCTCGTTCAGCACGTTTCATTACTGCCTTCGCATTTTCCATTTCATCAGCACTTTCATCGTCAGACGCGAGATCCTGTCCTACAGAATTTGGCTGCCTTTTGCTGGTCGACCATTTTCGATCTGAATCGATTTCGATGTATTGACCAGGGTGAGCAGGACAGGAAAAGTTGACACATCTCGAAACAGAAATTACACGCTGAACGTTTCTCGTCGAAAAACCCTACTGACTGAATTCAGCAAATAATTTCACCGATTGCCCGGATTTCCAGACACCTGCGTAGCGGATAAATAACGGCTACTTGTACCTGTCGTTATCTCTTCTTCACTTTAATGCGTGAATTCTGCTACCTTACTCGAATGCGCCTTCGAATAGATCAATCTGTCACCTCTATGCTGCAATCCGACTTCTATTCTGATTCTTGTTTCGTGTATAGGTTATTACCTCTCGATTCATTCTGTTGGTTGCTACTCGGATTAGCATTTATCCATCTTGATTTTATGATTACATCGCCGTTTGAGACCAAATCTGCTCTTATTGTACCAAAATGTAAAATTCGCGAATGGTCATCGGAATATACCGAAAGAATGACCTTTGCGCTTTTGTTCGTGCCTCCCGCCTCACATCTTGAATTGACTTTCGTAACTCGTCTTTGCGAATGTTCAAATACTGAATTCACTGAAAAATACAAAAGAACACATCGTCAGATCCGCTCTGGGAATTAAACTGACGATCTACAAGTAGGTAGAGGTGCAATTGGGCCCTAGTAAGTCATACTTTTTTTTGTCCGACTTTTCATGTGTGAAGATTTCTAGTCACATTTATTTCTGCTTGAGCGCGGACTTTGAAAATCTATTCACCTTTTTTTCGTCGGTATGGACATATGGTCACACGAAAAAATCAGGATTTGTCCAGGCCGACATTTTTTTTATCCGGGTTGACATTTAAATGTCCACTCAGACAATTAAAATCCCGGTACACCCGAACTTGGCCATCGATTACTAAGTCAGGGTTAGTGGACAATATCAAGCAAAAATGGTTATCTTTTGATCCATTTTCGATCCTCTTCCCATGAAAAACAATGTAATGCATGGGTAGCAACAATTGCGTTGTTTCGCTTTAATCGAGAAAACAAGGTCGCCGTATCGAACTGCGGCACTTCGATTTATTTTGCAGCTTGATACTTCTGTGGCAAGAGGTTTTGAGAATGACAAAAAGGACAAACAAGCATGATGCTCGAATAACGAATACAATTTGACCAAAATGCTGTTTATATCAGACTCGGTAGTTGGGACCTCACGCAGTTCTGTGATGTTGTGTTGAAGCAGGAGATGATCAGAATATTCAATGAAATGCGATCTACTGAACTCTTCATCAGATAACTATAACAACTTGCATATCATGACATCATCGTGGCGGCAACATGATCTGCATGTTGCATATGAGTTGAAATTTTTTAAGTACGACAAGAAGGCGGAGCGACATTCGAATTTGTCTGTGACGTCATTCGACCAATCGTGAACGGCATTGATGTAGCATTGCAGCCGTTATGCCGTGGTGATTCAGTTCTGCTTGATTTCGGGGTCGTTGTTTTTCGTTTTGCTTTCCTATTCCCTTCCCAAATTCTTTCTCCTTTTCCTCTCCCCAAGAATCAAAACTAATTTTGATGTGAATCATCGGAAAATACGGAATGTCCTGCTTCCTGGGAGGATACTTCGTAGTTTGATTCATTTCCAGCGGACCACTAGTTGATTCTGCCGTATTCCTTCAGATTGTGAGTAAACCGAAGTTCACTGCATCTTCACTGAGATAATCAGCTTCAACTTGGTTCTGAGACATAGATATTTTAGAGAGTACGCCATTCCAAGAATTCTGTTGCACCGCGGGTGAGGATCAAAAATATGAAATGAGGTAAGACGGGAGTTCTGTGAATATCATGATTGCCGCTATTAAGGGTCTTTTTGAAGAATCCGCAGTTCCGTGCCACGGATTTTTGGTTCAACACGCAGTTCAGCAGTCTACACTTCTTCAGAAGTCAAAGTCTACGCAAGATCTTTAGAGTGAAGATCTGGATTCTTCACGTACATGCAAAACGACAAATTGGTCTTTTAGTAACATATGTATGTACCAGCTCTTTAGTTTGACCGTTTTTTTCGTTTTGGACAAACTTGTCAGCTCTGAATTTGTGCTCCCTTCAGGTGACATCAACCGGTAAAATACAAACGCATGCTGTCAACGGGGGAGCTCTACACAACAACGGGATTGCACACCAAGACTAAACGTATTCATCGGTACGTTCAGATTGCTGCTCTATTCTCAGTTCTCACCTCTCTTACAGCTCGGTTTTTGTAGATTTATAGCAAAGAAACGCAGATCAACGATCTTCATCAAATGGCTAACTACATGAGAGGCACTGGTCTGGCACTGGTCTTCAGCAGAACGCCAAAGGAGTTTTCTGGCACACATATTCAATCCAGGGTGGTAAGCTGACCATTCTACCGTTTTCGAACTGTCCAGTTAAGATTGAAGATATACCTCCACCTTTCAGAATACTGCATGCTTTGCATTTGAGGGAACGAAGCGATCAGTCTTGCAGCTTCTGTCCACTGCCGAGTATTGAAAGTTGGAATTATTCGCGTCGACAGCGGAGATTCTCGCTGGTGAAGATCTCCCTTTCTTTCTGTCCACTGATTTTGCTATAATATTGCTCTTCATTCCAGGGTGGGACGATCCAAGCGGAGGAACGTAGCTTTGAGAGAAATGAGGAAGGACCTTCTGGAACACCTTTAGGCGCTTCCATTCCGAAAAGGTAATTATTAAAACCTGGCTCTTCAGACTAGCTTATTTGGACAATGCCGTGGAGGAAAACGCTCACTTGTTCGGTTAGCTCGCTGTAGCCACTGTCATTGCCTCCAGTACATCGCTTGTTGCTCGGCGTTTTTCTTTCACGGCACTGACCTGTTCGAATTATGATACGGCTAAGCCAAAAAGTTCAAGCCTCTGCGCCCTATTGATTGACTGGGTAAACAGGCAGAAGTGACTTGAACTTTTTGGCGGAGACGTACATTCTTGATTCCCCTTGGCCGACCTGAGTTCTTGAGGAAAATGGCGTTGAGCTGCAAAACTTTCGCTTATTAACAAATATTTATCTGTAGGTGTTTGGATATCCGACGAGTTGGTGGAATGGGATTCATAAGCTGAGCTGATCTGTGTTCTGATTTCGGACCTTCCCTCATTTTCAGACCACTTTTTTTTCTGAGAATCAATATGATGTTATGCCTGCATGTTCTACAAGCAATATATTCTTAGAGCGGATGTCGAGACTGATTAAAGTGTGTGTGCAGACGAAATTATCGGTTCCGACTTTTTCGTTCAGTCGGATAACACTGTGAGAAATAAGGGTGATAAATTTCGAACAAAAATATCCGAAAAAAAGTCCTGAGTTACATGTGAGAAGATATCTGTTCACATGCTCATAATTTACTAGGGGGGCGTTCGAAGTACGCCCAATTGCACCACTACGGGCAGGGGGCGAGGGGACTGGTGTGGTGTGTGTGTGTGCTAAGGGTCTGGTCAGTTTGAGCGTAAAGGTCACCGAGGACAGTTAGGAATTTCTATTCAGTTTGCATCACTCCTCCCGTTCATCTAGTCAGAAATATTCTTCTCCCAGCATGACAGTAAGAAAAAAAAAACAAAACATAAAAGGATAGAAAGACTGCTTCCGCAAAGCCACACTACAGTACAGTACACTACACCAAATCGAATATATAGTATTGTCCTCACTCTTTTCGCTGCCTAATATCAAACCCGTTACCTCAACTCGATTCCTAGTTTACCCGGTCAGTTGATCCAGTCTCCCTTGCGCCCTTACGCTCAACTCGATTCCGCATTCGATACTGACCGAGAGAAAAATTCCTTTCCATACAGCTTTCCTTCTCGTGTACACGGCTTGAATTCAACCATAAACGCGAAGCAGCGATAAATTATGCGGAGGTGAACGTTGGCTCTGTACTCAATCAGTTTAACAAAAGATAGGCCACGTCCACTTTTACGATCTGTGAGAACTGGTTTGGTTTTAGGGGATACAGTGCCTTGCATGGGAGTGAGGACAATACTATATAATCAATTTGACTACACTACATCAACTAGTAGAGGATGTAAGGATTCATGCGGTGATGGGTCGATGGTGTTCGTGGACGAGCAACATTCAAGATGTCCTCAACGGTATGATCCTGAAAAAACAAAAATAAAATTATTGAACAGTTCAAAAATGATCAAAAGGAAATTGAACATCGAAAATGAGAAAGAAATAAATACCTCGCTGAATCGCAGGTTTCGCAAGATTTCAATTGCGGGGGTGCGGCACATCGGACAGTGGTAGTTCGGTGGGACCTGGTCCCTGACCGAAATCACGCGAAGGCTCCGGATCCAACGACGGATGCCCTTGTAATGGAACAAGTGCGGCTGGGGGCACTCGCCAAGAACGGCCAAGCTTGAACGGGGAACATCGCTGAAAATAAAATGAAATAAAATTAAAAAACGTGAAACAGACAAAAATCGCAAAAATAAAATATCGAAATAAAAATATTAAATATCTACCATGAACGACGTCTTTTTCGGCACACCCCTATATATGCAGAATGCCTTCTATTTGAATTCACTGGTCAGGTATC
>JAQIWT010000317.1:0-23519 GCA_034696485.1 Isohypsibius dastychi
TTCCAGGTCTGAAATAATTTCAAAAAATTCAAATCCAAACAAACAAACGTTTTACAATTTAATAGTAACGTAGGAAATTTCTTTCTATCTTACGGAATTGGGATCGGAATGATGACATCTTTCAGTTCCAGGTTCAGGTCATTCAGGGTCTTATCGGTGTTAACTTGACAACCTTTGCCAGCTTCCGTCGGCCAACAGTTTACTAAACAATACAAAAATGCAACAACGAACAACATTCCAATTTGGAACGACGTACTGGATAGTGGAATCTGATTTTCATCCTGGGAAAGAAGACGCCACTTGAGAATGCTCACGTCCGTGTTGACTGGGAATGTCTCATCGAGATTTTTGAGAGCGACGACATTTTGATTCTTCCATTTGTCCTTGTCGAACTTTGGATGAAGCTAGAAATTTCTTTGACGTGATTTATTACACTAAAGCCAATTCCGAGTTTCTTCTTACTTGAATCTGGCCTCTCTGGTCACCCAAATCCATTCTGAGAGCCAACTTGGCCAGTTTTTCATCAGCCACTCGGAAAGTGAGCATTCCGGTAATTTCCAAGCTCTCTAGTCCACCATTTCTATCTCCGGTCAACTTGATGTATTCTTTTGACTCACGCTAAACACATTAAAATAATTCAATTAATTCTGCATAGTAGGTACAAATATACCACACCTATCACGTGGAGCACCCGAGTCTACAGAAACAGGTTCCGAGATTCCTGCGCTTGCTGCCACTCTCTGCGGAAGAATCTCTGGGAACAAAGAAGGTTATTTGGTCTATTGAAACTCAGATCAAATCCTAAAACGTACTTTCTCCCTCCGTACATCGCTCTCCGAGCGATGTATACAGCAACGGTAGGCTTCTTCAAATAGTAGATACACTGGCAGTCTGATCACTGGTAGGAAATGTGGGAAAATGGCTTTCACACTGAGATCACAAAACATGCCACAGTGCCCGTCGTAACACTGAAAACCTTGCGGTAGTGTGATCTCTATATGTGGACTGCTTCTAAATTCAGAGGACGATTTTTTGAGATGAATTGCTGTGTTGATCACTCACCTCTTCGTACTGCTCATCAATCGTTGGTTACGAACCGAGAGTCACCGGCGAGACTTGCTAGTTCTGGGTTTTGTTGGGCAAGGACCGTGGTCACCGCGCTGCACTGCGTTCAGCACTCTTTTCTTATTTCACGTTCTAGTGGTTGGTTGTTTTGACAGACAAATCAACTTCGTTCTCCACTCCGACCAAAGGCAGATGGAAAAAAATGCCGGTGACTGTGAGCTGGGCACCAAAGAGATACCTGCGAATCACTGAAAAACTCGTGTTGGAGGTCCGTGTCATCATGAAGCTGCGTCACGAGAATTTCATGAAGTTCCTTGGAGGATGTTTGGAGAAAGATAAGTGCGTCATTCTGTACGAATACTGCTCTCGTGGCAGCTTGGAGGTCAGGCCGTGAACGGCTTAATTCGCGGTTTTTACTAAGAACGTTTTTAGGAAATGGTGACAAACCCTGAAGCCAAGTTCGAATGGCCTCTGCGATTCTCCTTCATCAATGATCTTGTTCGCGGCATGCACTATATCCACTCGTCCACATTGAAAGTTCATGGGAGGCTCAAGTCGAAATGTTGTTACATCGACTCGAGGTTTACACTGAAAATTGCGGACGCTGGCCTAAATAGTTTTTTCGATCTGACTCTGGCTGATTACTGGGCGCAAAAACGACAACCGGATTACTACAACAGCCTATTTCCCATAGCACCTGAACACCTGAGAACTCTGGCAGATAGCTATTTCAAAGTGGAACAAGAGACTAGCAAGGAGGGGGATGTGTACAGTTTTTCTATTATCCTTCAAGAGATCATTCTGAAAATACCAGCTTATACAATGCATGACATGGAACCTTATCGTGAGTGTGAAGTCATTAGCAGTTTTCCCCGCTTGACCGACAATTTTGCTCTCGATGAATTTCAGGAATTTTTGTGTTGATTAAACGGGAGCCGGCTTCGGGGGCAAAGCCATTCCGACCAATCATCGACGAGACAGCCTGTCATATTGATATGATCAAGCTCTGTGAGAAATGCTGGTCGGAGAATCCGAGTGATCGGCCGAGCTTCAATCAGATCCGTGTTGTCATGAAAGATGTTGTGAAGACACTGTGAGCTCGTTGTGCATCGCCCGCTTTGCCTCGAGACTCACGCTTCTGACACTATTTTGTGTCATTCAGGGGAATGGGTGACAAAATGAATATCTCGGAAACGTTACTGGCCCAGATGGAAGATCAGACCGCCGTTTTGGAGGAAGTTATTGAGGAGAAAACCATACTGGTTCTTAAAGAGAAAGAGCGGTCGGACAAACTTTTATTCAGCAACCTGCCATTGTGAGTCTTGTTAATGCTAACCATTGATAAAGAACTACCGAACTTAATTCAAGTTGATTTAATGTGTTGAGAAGCCATCTTTGCGATAAGAAACAAACATTCTGTTTCAGGGTCTATGCGGAATCGTTGATCAGAGGCGAACCAATCGAGCCTGTTTATCTGGATGTATGCTCAGTGCTTACTGTCGATATCACGAATTTCGACAAAATGGTGGCCATAAGCGACGCATATGACACAGCAGAGCTCCTGAATGATCTTCACACCTTCTACAAAGATGCTGCTCAGAAATACGACTGCTTCGTTTTGGAGAGCCTTAAGGACAACAGGGTATAAAACCAGTGGCCTGGCGAAAACCAAACCTGTGCGCGTCCGGACGATACTTGCTATTAAGTTCCAGTAAATATTCATATTCAAAAGGTTGATCTACTGGATTGCTAAATTAGATTTTGCTCGCAACAATTGGTTGATCTTTGGCGGGAGGAAAACTTAAAAAACTTCCAGTGCAGATATAAATCTCATAATATGAATTTATTTAGAGATTAACCATCTTAACCTTCGAGCTGAAGTACCAACTTGATTCTGACCGTCAGAGAAGTTTCTGTGACTTTCAGGTTTCTTAAAATTTAGACCTGAAGATTTTAAAACGCTGTATCTTACGAAATAACCGAATAAAAGAATCAATTTTTGGTCAGAACAAAGCACTGTTTTTCGCCTATCCAACAAACTAATCTAGCAAATACTCAGAGAGTTTGTTATAATTTAGTTTCTCGCCTGAACTTTTGGAACGTTTATGGATAAATTAGCAAGTTCAGAATGGGCCCAGCGCGAGCGCCCTGTCCAGTCATACTGGTGTTGCCCTCTACTGGTCGTACATCACCGTACTCATCTTGACCACGGCGTCCACCTGTGAGACAGAGCTGCTACGAAATCTATCTTTGCAGTTTGATTAGACTGTGTGTGGTCAAGATGCAAATAAAAGCCACCAGAGGCGTGCTTGCAACGCTTTGATTGTCATGAGGTCTGAGCAACGAAAGTAATGAATTTTTCTAAATTTGTGAAAAAATCCTAGAGCTACTGTGCGATTCCATTGCATTGATACACTTTTTCACTAATTTATTTCTTGACTCCCGCTCAACCGATTTTCCCGAAAATATTTTATTCTGAAAGCTCTTTCCTTCTTCTATAAAGAAAGCAATGGCTAGATAGTTCAAAAAGTTCTTTATTCGACGATGGTAATCAGTCTCCACCGAAATTCTATGCCCCGTTGTCCTTAATCAACGAATTACGGTAATCCAGAACAAGACACGAGGCTGAACCAGTCCGTGCCCATGTTGAGCCAATGATGTTCTAGTAGGTTACTTATTACATCTGTGATGTTGAGCTAGGTTGTGTCCGGTATACCCATCCGTAACGGGATTCTCCATGCAAGAGAACTGGCCCGACTTTCCTTAACGTTGCTATTCCAAAGCAAGTTTTTCGTAATAAAGCATCTGCGTGATGAGCGAATTCAGATTCGTCTTGGAACGCATTCCGGACCAACAGTATTCGGAGTCGTTGGAAAGACAGTGCCGCGGTTCGGCCTTTTTGGCGACATTACAAGCATTGCCGAGCGCATTGTCAGCACTGAGCACCGTAAGTTACATTTCTGCAAAAACATACGAAGATATTAACAAAGTTATCATCTCCCTAGCTTTCAAGATCAGACTGAGTGCGAGTAACAGGAACATTCTCGAGGCCTTCGGTAGTTTTCGAACTTTCGAAAGTTCGGATGTTTTTGTGAAAGGTCACGGACTGATGAAAACATTCAACTTGGTTGGAGAAGAAGGTGCACTTTTGTTATGACACTGGAGGCCAGGATGTGGAGGAGCAGTTTATCTTTTCAGGAAATATGGAGCTTCAGGCTCTACAGAGGAAGTACACAGCAGCAGATCCCAAACCCAGTCGAATTTCAGCTGACTGCTCAACTCATTGATTGATTCGAGGTTTTCTTGTATTTTTCACCTCAGGAAAATTGATATTTAACGGCAAAAACCAATAGCGTTTACTTTGATCTGCGCTGCGCGTATTCCTGATTCTGATCAGGAATACGTATGAACGAGAACGGTAATCAAGAAATATCTTTATAGAAGTACTTTATAAAATTTGTATTGACAGAACTGAATTCAAGTATGCATTTACTCGCACATGCTGAGTCAGGAAGGCGTGGCTACAACATTTCGCAGCGTGGGAGAATAACGTCGAAATAAAATGGGGGTGATTGCGATTTTTTTCAAATGGATGACATGACGCCGAAATGGACACACCCAACTTCAAATCGACCTATCTCCGTCCGTAAGAGCCCAAAGGATCAGATCATGCAAAATCAACTTTTGCGTGATGAGATCCATCCGAATCGATCACAGTGATCCATGTGACGTCAATGTTCAGAGGGTTCATTTTGGCAGTGTGAGCCATTTCGGCGTCATGTCATCCATTTCGCGAAAATCGCAATCGACTCAATATGCTAACTGAGTTTATCTCGGATCAATCAGAAGATGCGAAGCAAGACACAAACCAAATTTTCGTGCACGGAGAATGTTGATTACGAATCATGTGCCATTTGACCGTGACCTCTTAACTTCATCAAACAGATCTTGGTGGATTTTCAGCCCACAAAGAACAGCCGTTACATAGTTCTTTTCCGTCAGCTCTGTTCTCCCAGTGAGACGCGCGATCATCGTCAAATATCCCCACACCAAAGGGTTCGAGTCATCCTGAGAATTTGCTCTCTCCATAGCATATTCTGCATTAATCATATCCCCGAGCTTAAAGCTGGCAACTCCACATCCCAACCAGCTCTTACAAGTCTCATGAAGTTTAGCCGCTGAAAAATACATTTCCTTCGCTTTGGCAAAATTCTCTTGCACGGTGGCAAGTAAACCATAACGATAAAACAGAGGATACTTGTCAAAAAGTTGAATTCCCCCAGAAATGGCTTGATCGTATAAATACGCGGCGCTGTCATAATTCTTGCGAGCAAAGTGAACATGCCCATAATACATGAACAAATCTGGCGTTTCCACTGAAAGGACGTCCTGTAATATCTTTTCAGCCTCGTCATACAGTTCCCGTTGCAAAAGCAGAATCACCACCGACTTCCAATAAACGTGATCTTTACTGACTCCCACTCCAACCAAACTGCAGATACTCAATGTCCCAAACCGGTATAAACCAAACGACGCAAAATACGGCAGGCAATAATAGAAGATGTTTTTTTGTTGTGGATATGCATGGCTCCTTTTTCTCGCCATTTTGTTGTCATGTAGTTTCAGTGAGTGTTTCGGTGGAAATAGAATATTTTCTTCAGAGATGTCGTACAGAACCTTCGACTTGTTCGGTACAATGGGGCATGGGAATAAAATATCCTCCATCATTCTGTAAGCACGCTCAACTGCGGCTTGACCGGTCGGGTAGTCTGGTAAGTTGGACGCGCAAGTTCGCTCCAAGAACCTTAAATTGGCGCGTTGTTCTTTCAGCTTTTCCTCGTTCTTTTCCAGCAGCGCGTTGGCTTCGTAGTATGCTCGTTCTTTCAGCAGATCCGTCGCCCCCGTTGGGTCATTTGGAAGACAGTCGTAGAATGCCCCGAGCACCGTCCACGCAATCGGTGACTTTGGCTGAAGAACTGTCACCGTTTCAAAAAGAACTTGAGCTTTCGTCGTTTCACCAGATTCAAAGAAGGAATATCCGAACATGATCAGCCCATCTGCATTATTCCAATTCGTCCGAAGGAATTGCGCAAATGATTTGATAGCTTCCGCATATTTGCGGTATTTCAACTGAAACAAACCAAGATCAACCCATGTCCCAGGAGAGCATTCTGGAAGTTCCGTTCGTTTGATCAGATAATCTTCTGCTTTCGCGAGATCATTTTCGATCTCACATTCCAGCGCTAATACTTTCAAATGCAAGCTTGGATTCGGTTCTTCAACAATCTCCAAATTTGCCTCCAAATGTGGTGGGAGTGCATTGGTGATTTCTCTGCTTATCTCATCCCTGAGTTTCACAATAAACTGCTCGTAGTCAGCTTTATCATCAAACGCTTTCCCTCGACAATGACGATCCCTGACAATCTGCAGCACCAAATTGCACAACCGATTCTTGACTATGTACATCTCTCCAGTTTTCTCTAGCTCCGCTTCAATATTCTTCACAATTGTAATCCAGTCACTATAATTCAGCATTTCCCGTTTATACAGTGAACACACCAACTCATGAAACCTTGAGACTTCATTTCTCAACTGCTGGGCCGCGAACTTGCCGTCGTCATTCGGATACAGAGTTTTCGGACGTTTTGGAATCGTGGCGCTCAAATCAAACCCATGAAAATCATCCTCTCGCTTTCTAACCAACGGTTTCTCCAAGCAGATAACCACAGATACGTAGGTCCCATACGCTTCGTACAACTGTTTATCCAGTTCATCTTGACTCACAGGTGGCGGGGCATTTGGATCCAGTGGAGGGGTATGGACATGCACTGCAGACTTCCTCTGTGTGATACTGGCAGGTGTCCCTTCAGGAGTCTTCTTTGCGGTCCCAGACCCGGATTTCTCATGCTCGACAACAACAGGAGGCAGCGCAGTCGGCCCGAATATTTCAATAGCAGCGCTTTTCCGTTGGACCTTATCTGTAAACTCTTGTGGTTGAAACGCCTGAACAGGATATTTCCCACGGATTCCCCTTGATCCAGGTTCCAAGAGGGATGCAACATCCACATATGCCACACCATGTTTCATGATGACAGCGTCTTCCATGGACCCGACGTTGTCAGCCTGTTTTCGTTTTGTGCTGACATGACGTTCTGGGACGACCAGATTGCATATTTCAATTGGCCAGATTCCGGTTGATGTTATCCTTGCCTTCAGACAGTCAGCGGCTTCAGCGGAGATGACACAACGAAATTCGGTGAAGGATGGAAGGAAAGCGTAGTTGGGTTTGTCGTTCGGCTCGATACCTGTTTGTCTTCAGTTAATCAGTGATTTAGGAGTGGACTTGAAACACAGAAATGGGTTCAATACTCACAGATCAATTGATGTAGCGGCAGTCATGCCGACTGATTCCGAAATATATGAATAATGCGCCGGCCATTTGACGAACCGTGGCTCGAGACACTCGGGCTGGGCCTGAACGTTCTTGGAGTTGATGATCAGATACCTAATAAAAAGAAAGGAACGATTTTGTCATGTTGGTCGTTTTTTTGCGGCAGATGCAAAATCCATAAATTCTAAAGAGCGAAAAATTGAATTTAACATCGTGACACATCCATCAAACCAATAAAGAAATAAGATAAATACAGGAACATTTTGTGAATCACTCCAGAAGATCAAGCATCTTTTGTTTCTTTTGGTTGTGTTGAAAAAAAATCTTTTCGTATTCAAAAACCCTCTTGTTTTTTCCAAAACTTCTACCAGGCAGGTGAATGTCAGTTGAACATTAAACCAAACCTCTCATTACTTGCGGTAGAAGGCAGTGAAGTGATGATGCCATAGCTAGTGCTAGAAACAGACGCGCTGGCATTGATGATGAACGTTTCAGGCATTCTGAAGAAGCCTTCAAGTCGCAAAAGCAGAATGTTGAAAGAGCTTGTGATCTCCGGTGGAATGAGCTGATCAGCCAACGACGTCACAACGAGATCAACACGGCTTTCTTCAGCAGCATTCATAGCGCCCGAAACAGATGACTTGTCATCGGCTTCAGCGCCAGTTTTTCCAAACGTGAATACAGGCAAGTTCCGCTGAACTTCTTTTTTTCCAAGCACCAATGGAAGCAGATCGACCAGTGCCTGTCCGACCAGCTCAGTTCTTTCCTCCGGAGCTTGTTTCTTCTTCTCCTTTGCAATCAGCTCAACTTCGTAAAAGTTCAGTACAAGTGGATAATGAACCAAAGCGTCGATGTCGCCGAATGTGTTCAGGTCAATTTTGGCCGTCATCTTCAACTTCAGATCAACAACCAGTGAAGTGACAACCACCTGGTCACTCACTGCGATGCATTTCTCGCCAGCAGAAATTGTGAATAATTTGGCCAACATCGTCCATTCACCAACATCGCGGAATTTGTTGACATTGATATTACAGATTTTGGTCAGCTGCACTTCAAAAGTAACGCGCGCCACCGCCGCTTTTGGGGAATGCGAGCCTTGCTGGGTTTGACCTTTGACTGGACTGCGAACTCCAGACTGGCCAGATGTACGAGCACTAGGGTCAGTGAAAGCCATGATGAGCGGATTTCTGTGAGCTGCAATGCTCCGCGAACCACCCGAGAACGATAATATCAGACCATTGGCTGAATACGGGCAGCGAAGTGCTCAGATAACAATATCGGGATAAGATCAATCAAAAGAACAAGTCACTGATCAACAGCGAATTCAAGAACATTGATGTTGCATGCAAGAGATTCGATATCTTTGTGGTTCGATCCTTGAACCGTCGATAATTATCTCAGCAAGCCTGACTGCTACACATGGCAACAAGTCTGGAATCATCGGCGTAAACATATCTGCCTCGATTGGCACTAGGCTGACTTCCTGACGTGAACAACTTGTCTCTTTGATGGGTAACGTGAACATCTCAAGTTACTGATCAGCATAGAAACTGCTGGAAGATTGTTAAAAATTTTATATTCGGGAGGACGCGATTTTGCGTGACTTGAAAGTGGAGGTTGGAAGTGTAGGTTGATTTAGGAATTTGAGACTGGCTCCAGACAAGAAAAAGCTTAATCCAACCTACACCTCAAATCTCCAATTTGCGAACCCACAAAATCGCGTCCTCCCAATTGTGTTCATGTGTTACCGTTTTATGATGCCATTTTGAACGTGACTGGATAAGTTTTCGATTTGTACAAACGATAAAAACGGATTTTCCAACGGTTTGATTGGATTTGCCGCGCTCATATAACTACACATCGTGAAATATCTTGAACGCATGGTTTTTGAGTTCGCTGTACATGAAGGCTTTGTAAACCCGCAGTATTTCTCGTATTTTGACGCGTGTCAGCACATTCTGGTGCGGATGTGATTCTGTTTCTGATTAATCAAGTAATCCAGGCCTACACATAACTCCCGGAATGCGATGAGGATTGACATACATGATGTTCTGATTCTGTTCCAGCTCGTTCCTTCGAGGCTTTCACGGTCTTTTTGATATCTGTCACATCTGTTGCATTTTCAATCAGCTTTGATGTTTTTCTCTCCTGGTTCCGGTATTGTGATCAACAGATTTTTTACGGGCTATTAGCTGTATTTTTAAGTCGAAGAGTACAATGGTTTAACCAAGAGTGTGTCGCAATGGAGGGAGGGGGGGGGGCTTGCGGGCTCTAGCTTCCCGAATATTTTAGGCAGCCCCTCGAATATTTTTGAAAGGCTTTCTTAGCCTTTCGAAACATCCGAAACTCTCGAATCCGTCCTATTTCCAACCCCCTAACATCCTCTGTACCCCCACCCCCCTGCTCGGACACAGAGGTCAGCCTACCGGCTGGACCAGTGCACAGTGAAAAAATCAAAAAAGTAATCAGCCACTCGAATTTTAGAACCTTGGCATACCCTTGGTATAACCTTTTGTTCTTCGCAAGAAAGGTTTTGATGCGTAGTAGTGTCACTGATTTTCAGTTTATTGCTAGAAAAGCAAGTACAGCTATTGTTTTCCGTTTGACGGGAAAAGAGTCTTGATCATCATAGAGATCAACAATTCGGCGAAGGAGAAAAAAGAGGAAATGAAAGGGAATATGGAGCGCGCACAGGCTAAAAGTAAGGCCTCATAGGCCAATAAATGGGAGATTTAGCAAAAGAACGGTAGACTTTTGGGGAATTGATTATTTCCGGGTGCTGCAGTGGGATTTCGGGATACCATGCTGGGCTATCCTGGCCTGATCTCTTCCCAGCACGGGGAATAGGAACGGCCATTTGCCCACGGATTTGTGGTGTGTAACGACGCAGCTTGATCCAGTGACGCCCTGGAAAGAAGGAAATGCGGTTGTCGTATCACTTTTGGTAATCACTTTGTGACTTGTTGATTAGATTGCTAACGTTATCCGGCCCCATGGTGGGTTAGTTAGACAAACAGATCTACTGTGACACAACTGACAGATTTTGGCGTTGTTTTCGGATCAAACAAATTATCTGACATTTGACGTTTAGTTCCGAGTTCGAAAGAGAGAGTTAGCCCAAAATCGATGATGAAAATGTCATGAAATATCAAAGATCCAACGCAAAAAAAAGAGTTTTACTGGATTACGAATGTTTTACGAATTAGGTGAACAAATCAAAATTGTGATGTCTTATTATTTTTATTAAAAGTGTGCTGATGTTTGACACGTTCTACCCACGGGGCTTCAAGGTGCGGGCCGGCTCATTGTAGCTGTGATAAGGTGCATACATTGACTTTACAAATCCTTCATTTGCGATGTCTGACATACAGTAAATGCGGGAGATACTGTGGTTGGTTGTAACGCGAATGCGGATCACTTTTTCCCACAAGGCTGGTTCAAGGCGATTGTCATTAAATGAGAGGAGTTTAGTAAATTGATCATGCACACCTGAGAAGTAGGTTCTAAGCGATTAATTTCCGCCTGCGGAACTGATCTGATTTGAATTGACTCATTGATCAAGACGATGTTGATTCAGTCATCTCAAATGCCAGAACTTGCTGATTTGAGAAAGTGTCAGCTCATTACTACAAGGGCGTTAACCAAATTGCAGAAAACACCTTAAATTTTTCTACGACATTTTTTTCACATTGATGAAAATAGCTTCACAAAATAAGCTGCCTATTTCAATACCGGGAACTCATCATGGCCGCACCTTCTCTGGTGATGACCGACAGTCTTATCTCCAGACCTCAGTTTATATACGCGAAACTGCATACTTTTCAAACGATTAGCTGTGATCCTTTGAATCGCCGTGACGCACTGTTCCAAATTCAATTTATTTTTAAAATAGTTTGTTCCTGACCTTTCAATTTAAAAATGACGTAATCAGAGGTGGTTTCATGATGCGGGGTAACGAGCTTATGCCAATCAAAATACAGCTAGTTATTTGAAACGCACGTGATCCAGACAGAATGAAGCTGCTAACCATCGTTCTAGATAATTTCGATTTAAGTAATACGGGATAATAAGGCTGTGGTTCCTCAGCAAAGTTCGCTGACTGATCGTCGCCAAATTCTTGACCCGAAACAGACACTATGGTTGAGGCGAATAGGCAAACGCAGACTGTGACGGAAACGGCGAACAAACCGGCCAGGTTCTGCATTTTGAGGAGGTTGATGTAAGGGATTAGTAACGTAGAGCGGAATATGGGATATGAGAAATGGGATTTGGAAGTGGAAGGGTATTTATAATTTCACGGAGAGATTGCGAGGACACGATTGCGGTGTTTAGCTCTCGGCACAAGGAATTATATTTGAGGATGAATGCGGACTTACGGGAGTGGAATAGAATGAGCGAAACACAAGGAGGTGGAGCCTGTATTGAGTGGGGCTTTGTTTGGCGAGAGGGTGGAGGTGTGTTTTCAAGCTGTGGCTTCCGGGGTTGCTGTTTCCAAAATAAACGCTCGATTAGCGTGACAGTGGGTGATTTTAATTGAGGTGGAGGAAAAACGCGAGACGGTGTTGGGTTGTTGATTGCATTGACCGAGACGAAGAATGGAAAGGTCGCCAGTTTTTTCCCGCGGAATTCACGTGTCACATTTGACGATCATCTGACGCGTGAAATCGAATTGTTCAGTCCACATAAACCAGGCTATCAAAAGTAATGAAGTGGAAGAAGACATGTTATTTTAAGGTTTGTTTGGAAATGTGTGGCGGAGAACGGTAATGAGCTTTTTTGCGAACGGGATTTTTCCGGACTGAATAAAGCTGCTTTTGTTCAAGGATTAGGATCAGTTATAATCCTCGAGCTTTCGTAGGAAATATGGAGAGGCCACTTTGATCACTTTTCTGAAAAATCTCTGAATACTATGGGAATTCTTTTGTTCTCCATCTGAAAAGAGGGACGCGGCGCATTCCCGAACAAAGGCATCACGAAAACAGCTTTGATCACAGAGAAACACCTCTTCGACAAAACACATCCGAAAGCGTTGAATTAAAGCACCGGCATCCAATCAATTCACCGCAACCTACTTCGTGTCCGCTGTGGATGATTGAAACAATTACATTTTTTATGATGGCAGAATATTTAGATTTGTTGTCTAACCAAAGAAGTTTTTCATTTTTTGCTTTACGGAAACAAACCCGCTTTTTCACTTGACAGTTCACGTTGTTATTCTATTAATCCATTTGTTATTAATCAGAAGTGGCTGAAGTGTATTACTCCGCGTTGACGGATTAAACAGTCAATATGATCGGAAATGCATGACATGGGGAATATTTTGCAAGGTGTAATACGCCGTGACCTAAATTGTCGTTCTTTCTATGGACTCTTCCTATGGCACTCATTGAAAGTTCAAACTCTGCTATCCAGACTATTTAATCCACTCGTGCATACCGCTTCACTCCGATGAGCTCTCTAGGGCAAGATAGTGTTTGTCTCCGGAAATCAAGTTGCGTCGAAAAGGAAGGGTGCGCCGGACAAATATTTGTCGAAGACCAATCGCTATCTAGTTATCAATCTGTCTAATTATCTGTGAAACACCCTCAGAATGACGTTGTGATTTCCAGTTGACCAAAAACCAAAAAACTTAATGGCATCTTAAGATTTTTAGCGCGATGAATGACGTATGCCAACTGATCCCAGACTTGTGAGACGCCAGAGCCGTAGGGAGCATGATGTGACAATTGTGGCGAAAACTCATTTCTGCAACGGACTCAGATATCTTTCTGGTGCCGGCCAGATACGTAATAATCACTCCAGGAATAAAACATAGCTAGTTGGTGCCCTGTGTTGGAAATCAAGTGACAAGATCTAGTTACCTAGTTGAAAGGTCAGCAACACTTCCTGCTTTCCAGGAAGGAACTACACACTTCGGTATTCTGAGTCGACTAACCGGGAAGTGATAATTTCCACCAAAAACATATCGACTAGAAAACGACTGATGAAGTGGAAGAAATCATAAAACAATCATTTTTTGATTGTTGTTTAATACGCGTGTCTCTCATAGTGACTTTTGTCCATTACGATTGTCCAGTAAGATCGCCTAGTTTTGATTAGTTTTGATTGAGTCATGATAATTCAAGAAGAAATATCCTCCGAATTACCACTACGTTGGGAGTGGAAACTAGGTAAATCGTGGCTAGACGTCACTGCCTCACAGCAGCGTTGATATGACGTTTTTCTAGGTTTGAAAGGCTTCCAGAATCGCTCGAGCAAAAAATTTTCACACAGAACATACCCCAATGTTGGCAGTAGTGTACGCTTAGCTTACTGGACCCATCGCACTGGGAAAGTGGACATGCGACACGAAGCGATCAAGAACGTACGTCATTCAAGTCAGAATTTGGGTTTTGGTGGACAGATTTTGGTGGCTTATTTAACCTTACCGGTAGTTAACTCGCCTGCAACCCAAACAGGGTCCATCGCAAGAAGAGAAACGTCAACATGACCAAAACGCGAAGTTGAATAATGAGAACTAAATAATTGGTTCTCTGCAAAGAAAACCAGCTTCGTATGCAGTTAAGACAAAACGGTTCGGATGTGCCCTTGCGTTTCAGGATTGCTGGGTCTATCGGCTTTTCACCAGCAAAACCCTATTTCGCGTTTTCTTACAGAACCCAATTCAGATGGAGAGGCATGTTCAGTCTGCCTAGCAAGGTTGTTGGCAGGCTAGCTCAAATTGATTGGCGTTAAACCACTCTATTCCGAACTGGATTAGAAAGAAAAGTTGCCGATGCAACACCAAAACATTGCATCATGTGCTGCTTCCAGTCGGAAATTAACAAGGTCTATTTAAAGAACCGAGGTGAATGTGGCAATTGAAAACATCCGGTAGGAACTGTGCTCGCATCGATCAGGAAATCATGGCCTGATCGATTTGTTCCGAAATTGACTCACTTAGTCCACTAGTCCTAGTTGTTCCACTTTTGTAGCTGAACCAGAAATCAACGAAATGCACGAACATCGGTCGATAAAAAGATATAGGAGGTGATTCCCGGTGGTTTAGCTGGTGACCTATTGAGTTTACCCTGATACATATTCGATTTTGATCACATGGATCAACAGGGTGAACCGGAAGTCCCTGATTTCATCCAAAATAGTTCGCCTTCGGCCGAGCCCAACTTCCATTGCGAAAATCGCTGCTTTCACCTCGGAAGGTAGCTTTGTTGAATTTAATGATCGCTTCCAACGCCTTTACACCAGTTTGCATTGGTCGAATTTTAATGAGATTTGTGAAACTCTATTGGAAACAGCGCCAAATGCTGCATGATCATCGCACACGTGATCTTGCACACCACAGTGGTTTTGAATGGCGCAAGGGTGTATTTAGGGGATGGGCCGTCAGGTTGGCCCCTTACTCTACCATGCACCCCCTACGGCCGCTGTTACGAGAAAAATGGTGGCGATGGAAAAAAGCGGGGAAATTCGCCACAAAGGAATTGCTTGACTAGCTGGGCAAATCAGTGGTTGTGTGGTTCTCCCAAGCTCAAGAAAGACTGTGTTGCTCTGTCGGAGCAAAACTGTTTTCATTGGTGTCTCTACAAATCTTGCGGTAATCCGATTTTTTCGGAAATCTACCGTTTTATTTGCTCTATAAAACGAATGCCAATGCAGGACTGGATGCCAATGCAGTGACATCAGCATCTTCAGCTGCAAAACCCACCGGATCGTCTGTGGCAGGCCCAAAACTGAATTTTAAAAATACAACAAGAGAGGAGCGACGGGATGGCCCAGAATTCCACCATTGGTGAGGATTATTCGGGGTCGAGTCAAAAGAGGAAGCGCTCGGATGACATCCAAGAGGTAAGAATCCATCCTGATTTGAAGTAAAACAACAGTTGGCGTGTTTATGTTGGCGATCGGGCTTATAAACAATGGCTGTTTGTGTGAGCATTAAGTAAACCAGACATTGCAGTGCTGGAGTTCAGTTCACAAACATGTGAAACCATTTCAGCAGTGTGCCTGATGTTGACTTCTCGTAGAATGAAGTACGTCTCCGCCAAAAAGTTCAAGCCTCTGCGCCCTATCGAATGACTGAGTAAACAGGCAGAAGTGGATTGAACTATTTGGCGGAGACGTACTGTAGTCAAAAATGAGTGAACATGAATAACCAAAGAATATGACGGAATTCTCCCTCTGTAAAAATATCTATCTTAACTTCCTTTGCCCATGAATCTGGTCATTTCTGGCGATTTTGTAAGTCAAATAATACAATTTCCAGCAACAATGCCCTGACTCTTTGCAGGCCCGGGTGCAGCTGGGTGACGGGTCCATTCCAAAAAGATGTGCGTTGGACAAACGTCCACAAACCGACCAGACTGCAGGACTGAACGATCTACTGCAGGAAGCCCTTGAAGAGAAAGAAAAGCTGGAATATTTACTCGAAGAGCAGAATAGGTAGGTGGGCCTGGCTCTACTAAGTGGAGATACGTTGTGACTGGGTGCTCATATTTGAAGTGTGTCATGAATTTGCCGAAGTACCTTCACCAAGCCTGGGTTGTATTCTTTGTTCTAGGAAGGTGAAAGAGTTGCAGCAGAAACTTGAGAACTCTGAAAGCGTAGTCATTAATTCCGATACCGCTGGGTCAGATACCATGGAAGATGTAGATTCCACTGAAGTGCTATTGGAAGGTCCTTTCCAGTTTGATGAGCTTTCGTTCATGACGAATGATGATCAGTTGGTCAGCACCAATAATTCCGTCAGTCTCATTAAGCAAATGTCGGAATTTCGAAAGTGTGGATTATTCTGTGATGTGGAGGTTACCGGCAGGGGAAGTATTTCTGGATTATCTTGCCATTCAGTGGTTTTATGCGCGCTCAGCTCAGTCATCAAAACCAGATTCTGTTCAAGCCTGCACTCTGGGTCCAGTCTCCACTTCAAAAATATCCCGCACAACACTTTGGTTCGGTAAGTGTCATTCTATCGAGTTCACAAAAAATGGATTTGAAAACGACACATCTTCTTGCAGAATAGTTGATTTCGCCTATAACGGCGAAATTGAACTGAACGAGCAGAATGTCTTATCAGTATACACCGCCGCTGATTTTCTGGACATTGAATTTCTGATCGATCTGGCTTTGGAATTCCTCTCAAACAAAGCCGAAAAATTCGACGGTGTGAGCTGCTACAAACTTTTGAGTTTTGTCGATCAACACAGAAAGCTGCAACCGTTGATCGCGATCTATAAACGAAGAGTGATTGAATGTGCGGGCGATGTTTTTGGATCAATCGAGTGTCTGAATGACCTCTCCTTCAGTATGGTGAGTTCTTCTTGCTTCATTTCTTGCCCGGTACTGATCAGGCGGTGTATGAAGATGGTGGAGGTACTCGAGTGCGATTACGCCAACTGTGGCCCTGAAATTGACGTACTTCGCGCGCTTGACCGGTGGATCGCCTTGGATCCCAAACGGGAGCAACATGTTCATGAGCTCCTTTCAAGGATCCAATGGGACCAGATCGAGGCATGCCAGATACTTCAGCTGAGCGAAACTGTGAAAGCATGCGGAAATGCACTCAAATCTGCAAGTGAAACGCGTGAAACGGATCAACTCACTGATTTGGATTGTCCGAAAATTGGATCAAGAAGCTCGGGTAGGTTGTGGAATACATTTGGAATGATAGATGCAGACTTTTGTTCAAGGTTTGAGTGGTGGGTTTCTTATATCACCCAAAGGGCTCCAACCACTTCTTTTGGATATGGAGACCAGGAAAATGAAACTTCTGCCGGAATTGCCCTATGGAGGGTACTATTCGGTGTCGAGTGTGATTGAGAGTGATGACGGCTTCTTTTATGCAGTCATGCGGAACAGCCACGATGACGTTTATGTATACTTTAGGCTGAATCTCGGCAGATTCTGCTGGGACCGTATTTTCTGCAGCGCCGGGACTATCTTCATTTCAGGTATGAATGACTGGCCAAGGCGCGGTTGTCTGCAAATATCGCTTGAGCATTAGCCTGCAAAACCACTTTCATTTTGATGAACAGCAACAATTTGGGTGTAGTATCTAGAAGTTCAATGCTTCTTTGGTATTTGGGGAGGCAAGGTTTAACTACTATTCACCCTTGGCTTAGCGCAGGACTGCGCCAAATTGAGAGAAGATTTAGGGCCAGAAATATTAAGAGAAAACAACGTTTTGCAGACACATTCTGGTTTTCGTTTTGATAACTATGAAGTCAAGTGCATTTGTTGAAAGTACTGTACTGCCGCCATCAGACCGTGCTGAAATATCACTGGGGTGGGGAATTTCACCCGTGTACGGGTTAGGTGGTAGCCTACCCAGCTGAGTGTTCTTCTACTGCTGACGCAATATTTCTGCACGGTCTTGTCGCGGCAGTACAGAAGTTACTGTGTGTCTTTTCGCAAAGGTTTTCCGAAAAATGGCAAACTTTGGTGTCCACCCTTTTTCTTCCATCCGCTTCGAAAACGTCCGCTGGCAAATCGTAATCTCTTTGAAGCTTGAAGCGTTGGGATTCCGGCAGGCGATATCAGCCAATAAAATTGTTCGGTTTCTGTGCGGTCGAATCGTTTTTTATTAGAGTTCTGTGCAGCGCGAAATTATTCTGGCTTCACCACTATGGCAGTTCTTTTTCTGCCTGTGAGTGCATTTTGATGTTTCAGGGGCTGTGCTTAATGGCATGCTTTGTCTGGTGTTCGCAAAATGGGGGATGGTACATATCAAGTGCCTTAACATGTCAACCAGAAAAGATGAATTCTTCGGATCACTTCCACTCCGCGATTTTCACAGTGCGGCAGTCAGTATATCTTCAAGTTCAATTTCGATCCTCCATACAGATGGGAAGCTGTCACGAATCAGCCCAAAGGATGACAGCATCCATGAAATTATGACTGATTTGCCACCCTTACAAAACACCGAGCCCTACCCTCGACATGCCATAGACGAAGAATATGGCCGTCTGCATACAAACGGATCGGATCTTGCTGTTGTAAGAGGTGCAGTATGCTCCCGTGATGAAAACGTTACATCAAGTTGTCACTGACTGAATGGGTGGTTTTTTTACGCGCCTATGATTGGTCATGGCCAGTTCTTGTACTCAGTCATACCCATAGGCACGAATTTCGTATTTTCTCTCCTATGTAGAAAACTTCGTTTCTTATGCTAGCCGGCCCTGATTACCCATATAGTGATAGCCGTAGAGCACATTTGTTCTTCTTCAGCTGGTTCATTCCTTATCTCCTTGCAGTCAACCGTATGGGATACTGTCTATGTCTGAAGACTGGGCGAGTTATACGGTCGTTCAAGCACGAGGGTTTCCACAATTTGTATTTGCTGCACGATTCAGTACTGTACACCAAGGACGGTCGAGACAAGGACTTGAAGGAAACAAAAACGCTCACGGTTTACCGAGACGGTCTGGATGGTGCCGGTTGGAATGAGATGGGAAGCTTTTCTTGGCTCGAACAAAGTCCGTCTGTTCTGCCTTGTCATTTTGCGAGAGGTAAATCACCTTTATTAAATTTACCAAGACAAGGTACACCATCTTCAAAAATGTTTTTGTCTTAAGGAATTCCCGCGGTGCTGGCTGATTACAAATGATCAAAAAGCACTGGTTTTAGATTCCGTTCACTCTGTTAATTTCTGTTAAAATCGTGCTACTTTGGTCGACTTCGTGTGGCACGATTATTTATTTGCGACGAAGCCTGCGCTTGTCGAGCTGAGCAGCTCGCGGGATCGTCATTGTCTGGATTGAGAAGTTTTTTTATTTCAAGTTGCGTGCTTTTCAATGGGGTTTGTTTTGCGAATGATTTGTAACGCAACATTAAAATATGCTGGCTACGTATTTGATTGACAAGGTTAGATTGACCGCATCACGATAATGGCGTGCCGTTCGCTTGAATATTTTGGCGGATAAAACACTCACGTCGGATTTGTCTCAGGCAGCACCAGAGAAGTCTATTTAATCGAAGTGTGAAGCCAAGACTAGACAAGTGAAAACGCTTATTTACAAAGAAAACACAGAATGATGCTGCGGTGAAGGGAGAACGGCACGTGCCCCTCGTTCTATGGGTACCGGGCCTCTCGGTGTCTTTTGTACATGAAAACAGGACATTTTTCATTCTTTTGTACTTAGCCTTCAGACGATGCGAATCGTGTTAAATCGGGTTCAGTTGGTGCGTGATCCTAGCGGTTTATCAATTAATCGAAGTAGATCTGTCGCCGTACTGCTCAGATCCTAGACTTGTGAGACGCCAGAGCCCCAGGGAGCATGATGCTGACAAATGTGGCGAAAACTCATTTCTTCACCGGACTCAGATATGTTTCATTTGAGTCTTGTGCCGGCCAGATATGTAAAAATCACTCGAGGAATGAAACAGAGTAAGTTGGTGCCCTGTGTGGAGAAATCAAGTGACGAGATCAAATTACCTAGGTGAAAGGTCAGCGACACTTCCTGCTTTCCAGGAAGGAACTCCACACTTCAGTATTCCAAGTGAACTTACCGGAAAATGATAACTTGTACAAAAAACATATCGACTAGAAAATTACTGATGGAATACAAGAATTCTTAACACAACAATTTTTTGATTGTTGTTTACTATGCGTGTCTCGTCCTGTGACGAATGTCCCGTACGTAGCAGTCACAAAAAATGCTCCGTTTTTATTGAGTCATGATAATCTGAAAAGAACGATTCTCCGAATTACCATTGAGTTGGAGGTGGAAATTAGGTAAGTCGTAGCTGGACGTCACTGCCTTCCATCAGCTTTGATATGACGTTGTCCAGATTTGAGAGACTTCCAACATCGCTCGAGCAGATATTCCCGCACAGTATACATCTCAGGGTCACCAGCCTTGTACGCTTACTGGACATGCCGGACTGAGAAAGTGGACATGCGACACATAGCGATCGAGAACCTACGTCGTTCAAGTCAACATCTGGGCTTTGGTCAACAGTATTTGGTGGACCAGTTTAGCCCTATTCTAGTGGCCTGTAACACACCCAGGGTCCCTCGCAAGAAGAGAAAAGTCAATATGACCAAAGCGCGAAGTTGAAAAATGAGAACTAAAAACACTGGTTCGCTGCAAAGAAGACCAGCTCGGCACTCGTACTTAAGACAGAATGCTTCGGATGTGCCCTTTGAGTTACTAGTTTTCTTAGCCTCTCGAATGTTCACCAGCAAAAACAAATTACGCGTTTTCTTACAGAACCCAGTTCAGATACAGAATCATATTCAGCCTAGCCAACAAGGTTGGTGGCTCAAATTGATTGGCGCTGAACCACTCTATTCCGAAAATTCACGCGGACCGGATTTAGAACGAAAAGTTGCCGATGCATCACCAAAACATTGCATCATGTGCTTCCAGTCGGAAGTTAACAAGGTCTATTTGAAGAACCGAGGTGAATGTGGCAATTGAAAACATCCGATAGGAACTGTGCTCGCATCGATCAGGAAATCATGGCCTGATCGATTTGTTTCGAAATTGACTCACTTAGTGCACTACTAGTCCCAGTTGTTCCACTTCTGTAGCTGAACCAGAAATCAACGAAATGCACAAACATCGCTCGATAAAAAAAAATAGGAGGTGGTTTCCGATGATTTAGCTGGTGACCTATTGAGTTTACCCTGATACATATTCGATTTGATCACATGGATCAACAGGGTGAACCGGAAGTCCCTGATTTCATCCACGAGCCCAAAATAGTTCGCCTTCGACCGAGCCCAGCTTCCCTTGCGGAAATCGCTGCTGTCACCTCGGAAGGTAGCTTTGTTGAATTTAATGACTGCTTTCAGCGCTTTTACACCAGTCTAGTTTGCATTGGTTGAATTTTAACGAGATCTGTGAAATTCTATTGGAAAACAGCGCCAAAGGCGGCATAATCATCGCACACGTGATCCTGCACACCACAATGGTTTTGAATGGCGCAAGGGTGTACTTAAAGGATGGGCAGTAGACGGTGGCAGAGAATGGGCCATTTACAGAAAAATGGTAGATACCGATGAAATGAGTCAACAGTTTGAAGACGGAACGTACAAATAATAACTGGCGTACGGGTCAAAAACGCCGCTGTGCACATCACAGTCAAAAATTATGCCTAGCAGCTGCCTGTATCTGCAGTGATCTCATCATCTGCATTGTTTCTTGGTCGACAATCGATGTTTACTATCCGGGTTACCAGGTTGCCTCCAGAACATACAAAATCTGTTGCAAGCAGAATTTCGAGCATTTTTTATTCTCTGTCTTTCTGCTTAATCAAATGGCAAAGACACATGCAAGAGAAGTACTTTACTACAATGAAATCGAGCACTATGTTGAAGCGTTACAGTTGCTACCGCTGGAGTTGATTGGTAGCTTACGGTAACCCACGTCCTTGCCAATCACATCACCCACCTACCACTTGTTATCCAGATGGTTCGAGCAACACGAATTGTTTGAAAAGCTGAACATGCAAGCGCTGTTGGAAGCCAAAAATCAAAGCGAAGAAGTTGTCTCTGAACGCGTTCTCTTTTTCGGCAAAGTAAAACCCTTTCCGCCCAGTATGAAGCAACATGCTCAGCTGCAATGAACTATGTGTCTTCACAGGGTGCATTATTTGTCCAAATGCTGATCGGTCAGGGTATCTGGAACGAAAAAGTTTTCCCGAAAGTAGCCAAGTATTATAAAGCTGGCTGTCAGGCATTTCCGACCTACTGTACATGGTGGTAAGTTGTTCGTCAACTGCAGCAACCAGAAGGTTTCATTCAAATCACACTTGATGTTCATCTGTTTAGCTCTATCAATCAATCACAATCGCTAGCCTTATGGAGTGCCTGACTCACCGGGAATCATTTTGTGAGGTTCTAGACGATGCGGCTATCGATCTCTTGGACTTTTGCCATGACGCTGTAACCACAGTCTTGTCTAGGTGCATAGAACTACTTTAAAACTAGTCAAAACTTTTGCCCGTATCCCTGAATCAAGCATTCAGAGCGTGACCTTTTGGTTGTTTCAGGAAAACGCAACCGGGTTTAGCTGAGCGGCTTCTTTCGTCCAGAGAAAGTGGAGATGCATCTTCAAACGACTGCTATCAACTCAAACGGCAGAAAGATGACATAGACACCATTCTCAGTGCCAAGTGTGTCGGGATTCTTTGTCACATGATCCAAAATGGCAGAAGTCTCTCACTTAGTGCCCTGACTCGTATGTGCGATCACCACGATACCCCAGTTTTTCTGGCTGGTCTCCTAGAGCACAGCCCGTGGACGCTCAAGTCGAACGGTCGAATATTTAAATTCAACAACACTGAATGGATGCAGGTGACAGAGGAGAATCAGTACCGTGTCACACAAACAGAAGGCCAACTCTGGATAGCGCTACATCAGTTTCTACTCAACCCAGAGTTTTCCAAAAAATACCACCTGGATGACTACCGCAAAACCAGACTCACGTGGCTGAACACATTAATCAATGAAACGTTGATTGACCAACTGCCTGCTTTGTCCAGCGTTCAGAGATATCTGCACTCACTTGGCCTGATGGAGACACCGATGTCGAAAAAAGGCCTTATCTTAGAACAAGTAATTCTTCAGTTTTTGAATTTTACGTTGCAAATCGTTTTCTATGCAGTTCCCTGTAATTCGCGAAGGGCTCCTGGAAGTATACCGAAATCGGTGGGACGAACTTGCTCGCAAACATCTAGAGGGTTTGTCTGGAGATACTGGTCTTCAGTGGTGTGCCGAGGTTCAAAACTTCGAGAGGCTGAATCAATTTTTTCAATTTTTCGCTACGCACTAGTCCAGCCGGGAGGCTGAGTTTTGGGCCAGGGGGGCCAATTTAGGGGGGCGGGGGCGAACTTAGGGGGGTGGGTAGTTTCGGGGGTTTTGAAAAAGGCTCTAAAAACACGGAAATTAACGTAAATTATCGAAATTTATGGTTTTTTCAGCTTCGGGGGTTTCGAAAACCGGTAAAAATCACCGAAATTATTCGGGAGGCTGGGTTCGAGAGGCTTTCCAAAATATTCGGGAGGCTGATTCGAGAGGCTGGCAAAAATATTCGGGAGGCTGAAGCCCTGAAGCCCTCAAGCC
>JAQIWT010000318.1:0-23490 GCA_034696485.1 Isohypsibius dastychi
ATCGATTTTGACAAAATTGAAAAGAAATTTTGTGAAAGGGGGAAAATTTACCTCGACCATCTTTTTTCAAAAATAACACTGTTTCTAAATTATGGAAAAAATCATGCAAATATCGTAAAATAATTGACTGATTAAAGCAAAGCCGAATAAAGCGGATATAATCGACTTCGACAAAATTGAAAAAAAATTTTGTGAAAGGGAGAAAATTTACCTCGACTTTGTTTCTAAATTATGGAGAAATCAAGCAAATATGAGAAAATATCTGATTTACTAGAAAAAGCCAGAAAAGCAAGATATATATGATTGGTTTTGGCAGAATGGAAAACAGCCTGGAAAAGGTGAATATTTAATTTAACCCACTTTTCTCATGTAGAAAACGTGTCAATGATATCAAAAACATGTAAATGATATTCTTCAAAATTTAATTCCACTCAAAATTATCGTTTCATACGAGAAAAGTCGATTTGGATTAAGCGGAATAAATTTCTGAAAAAGGGATAATTTTGACTCGGCCAACCTAAAGAGCATCACAAATAACAGCAAAATTTCAGCTTGATCACAGCTTTTATTTTCCGGAATGTGTGCAAAGTTAAGGAAATTTAACCAGTCGATGAAAACTAGAGTCGCTCACCTTCATCCCCTGACATACTGCAAGCACGGTAATAAATTGGAGAGCGACGACAACTTGGTGTAGAATCAGCGTAATCCGTGTAAATTGAAGAAAGTGAAAAATGATCCTCGGCTAAAAGTTTGATCAAAAGTATGCCTTTCCAAACTGAAAATGAGTTTGTGAATTGACCAGCGTTGATTTGAATATTTTCATCTCTCGTGGTTGTTTGAATCTGTCCCATTTTGTCCATGAGATTAAAGTATCTTCGAAAAGGATTAATTATAGCATCTGCAGTGTTAAACCCAAAATTAGTTAGCAGCCCGATCTTATTCCCAATCGATCCAAAAAGCCGCTGTCCACCACACGCCCGAACCATGCGAACAAAGAGCAGGGTTTAATTTGAGAATTGATAACGAATGACATGATAGCGTTTTGGATCAATATTTTATTCCAATCCGAATTTCGATACATTCGACACATTGTTCGCGTTCAGTGACAAAAAGAATGAGCTGTCAATTTCGTAGGTCAACAAAGAAACTTGAAAAACGCTCAACCGTAATTCTCCATTTGGCATCAAAGAGTTTGAAATAAAGTTCTATCTCGTAAAATCACAACACGTTCCAGCTTCAGATTTACAGAATTGGAACACAAGTCTAGAAAATTGTCCGAAAAAATCACAGCTACAGTCGACATCCGTTTTGCTACTCAGGGACCTTTCACATCTCATACTCGTCTGGATTGAAACGAGCAGGTGGTTTCAAGCTGCTTCGATCGCGCAAAACTCGAACAGCTGGAAAATGATACCATTTCGCTGAATTGAGAAAATAAAACGCAGGCACTTACCGGTTCCAGTGTTATCGAGAGGGGGGATGTTTTCATATCGCGGATTTTCTGAAAAAGCCAACTTTGAATCAAACAAAGTAACCCATAGAAACCAACTAACCTCTGTTCAACAAGGGAGTGTGAATTCCAGCGTTTTCCACTTCTGCGCCTTGACCATTTCCGGCGGCCAACTCAACTGTAGCAAAAACTCTCGTGGACATCATAGAATTGAAAATACCGAAGACGAATACCGTCAACGAATTGATCCTCGGGATTCACTTCCGGTGCTGGAATATGTTCCACATTTTCATCTTCTTCTGAAAAAAACGTACAGCAAAACATATCAGGAGAAATCAGACAAGAACAAACCAGTTCCATCCACATCTCGTTGATCTCCATCCGTTCCTGTTGAAGAAGTCTTATTGTTGTTAATTCATATCATCGTTAATTCACTCACCTCTGAATTCCGGACTCTCCACCACGGTCTTGTCGAGGAATGCTGAACAGAGCAATCTGACAATAAATTCGAAGTTTATATCAGAATAAATGGCTTACTTTCGTTTCCAGTCAGGGAATCGTAAATAGGTTCTTCCTTGGGAGTTTCAAAATTGTCTAGAAGGCAAAAATCAGCAATGTGTAGAAAATTGATTAATTCGAGGTTAAGCAACACACGGGCAGTCATGAACGAAGCAAATGACTCTTCAGGAGCTGTAGGTCCCATGGGCACGTTATAATTTTCGTTGTTCACTCCAAGCGACTGATCAGCAATGCCATTATCTAAAGAAATAATTTTACATGAGGAATAATGGATTGTGATTTCAAATACCTTCCGGAACTACATTGTCGAATGGCGCATCAGCCATTTCAACATCTCCCAAACTAGCGTTACGTCCTCGTGGCTGCCACCAAAAATCACGCTCAGGCTATAATTCGGAAAAAGCTTATCAAAGTACAGAAAGTAGGATCAATCATCTAAACTTACACCAGGTGCGATCTGCAGTTTGCGAATCTGCCAGAGGAGGGAAAGAACCAGCAAGATCAGAATTATCACACAGATGAACGTAGCGAAGCAGAGTCCAGTTCCGAGGCTTGATTGAGCATGAATTTCAATCAATCGTTGGGCGTCAGAACAAACAGGACAGTTCTCCACAACTAAACACAGAAAATCGAAAAAATTCTGAAGTGTATTAAATGCTAGAAATTTCTAGTTTAGCAAAATACGTTGTAAAAACTAGAAAAAATTTCATATCGTGAAAATGAACAAAAAATTCAGAAAGGGGTAAAATTTACTTCGGCCATGGTTCACCAAACCGTAATTGACGTATAAATAAGGAAATGTATTCCCGATAGTGGTCGATAGTTTTATTTATGAGAAATCGTCAGAACAAGCAAAAAAATCGATATGTAGACCGAAGAAATCGACTTTTGAAAAAGGGGTAAAATTTACCTCGACCATGATATTTCAGGCTGTCAACTTACTACAAACTAGAAACTGGTTCCGAATATCTTGAGAACGAATAAAATGAAAGGTGAACATGCAAACGAGCTGGAAAGACCGTACGTGATGCGAGAAGACCAAATTTCAAAAAAGGGTAAAATTTGCCTCGACCATGTTTTTTAGTTATTAAGACTCACGAAGCTTAATCCAAATGTTACGAAATACATGAATGCTGATTCCGGATAAAAGAACGTCTACTTACCATAACAAGTTCGGGGACTTCCGGTCGAAGAGCTTGGACGATCAGATGTTTCAAAGATGATGTCAGGTTCGGATGAGATTGTGCTTTCTGTAGAAGCACTGGAGTGAGAAGTTCCCCGAGTACTCGCTGAAAACAAACACATTAAATTACCGGAACTGCTTTGTCCGAAATGTACCTGAAGATCGAGGAATCTTGGTCGTTGTCGTAGAACTAGTTACAGCAGATGTCCCTGTAATTCCAAATGAGAAATGTGAGACCAGAAGGATGTTCAGCAGAAACTCATAAAACTTGAAAGAGAAAGACAAACCGGCGGATCTGGTGGTGGAGAGAGGAATCTTCGTCGTAAGAGGACTTGCAACAGTTGGTTGCCCTGTAACTTGAGAAAAAACAGAACTTAAATCTTGCAAACAACGATCGAACTCTCTCAAATCAAAAAAGATTGCAAATGACGAGAAGAAACGTACTGACCTACCTGGTCTGAACGGAGCCGTGGTCGTCAAAGTCGTGGAAACTTCAGTTGGCTTTTCAGTGCTTGCTAAATAACGAACAAAAGCTCTTCCTCAGCTGTAGATACGTTAAAAGAATAACTTAAACTCACCAGAAGTCAGAGAGGTGGTTGATTCGCATCCTGCGAGCGAGACTTTTCCTTCAAACTTCAGAAGCGGAATGTCTTCACATTTGAACGGGTTTCCATCCAGAATCAGCTCCTGTAAAGCTGGGAAGGTCTCAGAAACAGGATAGGTCGGTTGAGAAGCGATCATGTTCTCAGAAACGTCCAGAATAATGATGGAAGGATAAACTCCGTTCTTCACATATGGCCAATCAGCGAACTTCCCAGCAGAGCAGTCCATTCGTCCTGGATCTCGTGGATCGCAGACACACAGCTCATCGCATTCCTTCTCGAAGAAGCACTGAGCTTCGCAGATCACGAAAAGTAGAAGTAAGAGTTTCATTCTCGATAGGGAAGTTGAGGAACGATCAAAGATGAGGAAGCAAGACAAAGACAATTTACAAGATGGCGATTTACGAAGTGTGACACAGAGGCAGGCTTGATTGATTTGGTTGATTTGTTCGACATCTGCGAATTCTGGGCAGGCCTCGCCTGATAACCGTATTGGACCCTCAGGGGGTTGCCATATTCCTTATGTTAGAAGGGGGGGGGGGGGTGCTTCAGGATTTTTATTTAGGATTTTTATTTAGAAAATATTCCTAAATACGGAATATTTGTCATATTCTCGACTACTTACAGACATAAAATCCACATCCTGATGATGGAATAATGGTCCAAAGCGTGAAAGTGCAACCACTACATCTGACCAATCGATCTTAGGCATCGGGAACGCATCCTTGAACTCATGTGGGAGCTGACCATGGAGACGAGACCGACAAATAGGAGCAAAAATGAACCATTCAAGGGGCAATCCATCTCTTCCTCAACAACAATGGCCGATTCATCCAAATCACCGATTTTGATTCGCATCTTACAGTTATCTTCTTCAGGAACCAGGATGTTCGCGGGTTTGAGGTCAAAATGTACAATCCCATTGGAATGGAGGTACGAAAGGCCCAGAATAATTTGAAACACCAGCTCAGATTCAGATGCATTCGGCCAGTGACGTGTCCTCATGACGTTCTCGAGGTCCGCTGAAGTGATAAGTATACATCTGAACAATGAATTAGGACAAATTGATGTCTACCTGAGCAGTATTCCATGACAATGCAGGTCTTGTTCGTTTCCGTGTCGGATGCTCGCGATATTTTGAAGGCGGTGCAATACCTGAGGATGTTCACGTGTCTGAGCTTCTCAAGATATCTGATTTGCTTGCTATGCTGTTCGAACTCTTTTTCAAACAACTCATTATCCATATTGCCGTTAAGTTGTTTGATAGCCACGAATTCCGGTTCACCAGGAATTGGCCATTGACTAACTCGCGCTTTCAAAACGATTCCATGTCTGCATGTGGCAACGCATTCCTCGATGGTATACACGAGTGTCCCTTCTATGTAGACAACTGGCTCTGGATTCCTTGTCCTGAGGGAAAACATTGTAACTTGTCTGCGAAACGAGAAGTGCGATCCGTCTGCATTGATCATATCAGATACTAAGGTCAACATATGATTTGATTGGATTATCAAATCAGCTTTTTTGATATATGTTCATCATTTTGATAGCAATACACAAAACTGAAGGCGATAGCCTTGTTTCATCTCATATCTCACTGTGAGGATGTGATATCTGTGCTGATGTACTCTGGTAATTCAGCATCTGGGTCAGTGAGAAACTAGGTACATCCGTATTACCGAAGAAGAAACCACACATATTCGACAGTTCACATACATCTGCGAATTGGTTACCTAAAACTAAATCAATCTGATACAGTAAGTGCCTGGTTTATTTGTCCACTTACTGTACATGGGTGGCCAACTTACACAGGAAGACCCCTGAGAGTAAAAGTAAACTCTTACTCTCACAGTGGTTTGTATTGAACTCTGACAGATTGTACCCTGAATATTTCAACAAAGAAATACAGAACGAGTACAAGTTTGTAAGCTACATATCCATAATACATTTTTTGTTTTCTTGTTGATACTCCCGCGAAGGAAATGAAGAATTTGATGCGGGCTTTTAGTTTCATCTGATCCAAAATGAAAATGAACCCTTCGGACTCAATCCAGATGAATGGTCGACCTATTCTTTCATCGAAATTTCGTATTTGTGCGTTTGCGGCCAAGCCCTCCTTCGGCAGCAGAGTTCTTATAGACGATAATGATGATATAATAATTCTTATGAATATCCATACGAAATCCACAGTCGAATGAGGGTGTGGCCGCAAACACAAAACCGCAATTTCGATGAAAAAATGGGTCAGAAGTTCGGACCTGATATCCAAATAGGTGGTCGTACGACATTTGTTTCCGTCACGTCCAAATTTAAGACATCTTTCTCTTCACAGAGGCAGTAATCACGGTCTAACGGAGTAAGAAAAGTGACATGGCCGACAATACCGCAACCACAACGTTCCAGTACGGAATTTTACCTGACAACCATTCATGTGTTTCAAAATAGTTTTCTGGAAGCACCCCTTCCCCACATTTTAAGCAAAAACTGAAACAAATGCAAAATTTGTTGTTTCCTTGTTCTGAAACTGTTTTTTTTCACAGAAAGAGGTCAAGACCTGCATGTTTGTTTTTGCTGTTACTGGGATGCAAGATCCGATAACGCATATAAAACGAGCTGCTACGAACTGAATCGAAAGGTCACCGTTCAGAAAGAGACCAGAATTCAAAACAGTGAGTGTCTGAAGTGGAGTGGTGGTTTAGGAAAGTTTTCGGTGGGGGTGGGGCAATTTGTGAAACTTGAAACTGCTCCAACCATTTTTCGCTCGCGCTAGCGGTTGTGTCCCACATCGGTTTTGTGAATATAAAAGACCCAATTTAATATTTTTTTGCGTTTTGTGAATGGTTTTTATACATAAACTGAAAGAAATGCAAAATTTGTTGTTTTCTTATTCTGAAAGTGTTTTTTTTCACAGAAAAAGGTCAAAACCTGCATATTAGAGACAAATATTTGTTTTTGATGCAGAAGAACCGACTTTTCGTGCATTTTTCGCATTAAGTTGTCAAATAATCGTTTTTATATTCGCGCAACCGATGTGGAACACAACCGCGAGCGCGAGCGAAAAATGTTTGGGGCAGTTTTAAGTTTCGCAAATCGCCCCCACCCCCACTGAAAACTTTTCTAATCCACCACTCCACTTCAGACACTCACTGTTCTGAAATCTGGTCCCTTTCTGAACGGTGACCTTTTGATTCAGTTCATAGCAGCTTTCATACATGCGTTATCGGATCCTGCATCCGAAAAATAACAAAAACACCCAATTTGTAGATATTTTTACGCAACATCAGAATCTGTGCCTGCCAGCAAACGAGTGTTAGCTACATATATCCCTTCCCATCCGCAATATGTCACGGTCAGCTTATCTCCTTTTGTCAGGACACCCGTTCACGCTTTCACAGTAACCCAATATCAATAAGCTGAACTTCGACTGGACGTTCTTTCAAAGAGCCTGTATTCAGAACTTGTTTATGCGATAATGTAACACATCTCTAGCTGAGCTGAAGAATACCTTTCCTGATCCGAAAAGATAAGCTTCCGTGTGACCTCGAACCTGAATCCCGAACACCCAGATGGAAGGTTGCTCCGTAGACAGAAGTTTTGGGATCACGTACGCAGACCATTGTATCATGTCTGCATATCTCACATGTCGGAAATTCCAAGTGGTGGCAACAAGTACTGCAAATGGATTGTTATGAGTTCATAAACATTTATCTTCCTCAAGATATGTTGGAGGAACTCCATTACAGCGTATGTACTGTAGCCCTCGAATTCGATGTTTGCCTGCACTAAAATCTGTTTCACGAATTTGATGCAAAATGGCTTGACATCAAAGTTGTCTGACAAGATTGATGTACGCATATCAAGCCAGTTCCATGCAAGAAGAGCGGAACTGAAATACAACAGAATCGCATCTTCGCGCGGAGAAAACAAGTTATTTCTGCATTTCAGTTATTTGCCCTTGGCTCACACAGAATCTCCGCTTCGATTCATTTGAAAAACCGACTGAGGAGTAAACATTTGCAGCCAATACAGAATTCTTAACCACGCGCAAAATTATATCCTTGTCGAACCTCTGACATCTCGTGGCTGACCTTACTCTGTTTCTATGCCTGGATTACTAGTTCAAGTTAAGACAGCAAACGCTAAATTTACAGTATGTTCGTGAAACGCAGTAATTTGACTTTTTCCGATTTCGGTTCGGTTTTCTCTCAGCACCGCGTTATTCAGTTAGATGATCATGCCCTCGAACGGATCCTGCCAAACTCAAACAAGGACGCTCGTCAACAGATTCATTTCATTTGCATCGGAATAAACTGTCTCACAAGATTCTTCAACCCATGAAATTTGCCTGTTCTGAATTAGAATTTCGTGTCGGGAATTCGATGCAGACTGAACATCAAATTCGGCGGCAACAAGTGTGTAACACTGCGCATAGGTCCTACATTGTAACACAATTCTTCTCGCCGTAACGTATTGCTCCTACCTTGCGGGTTCGAGTGGGCGGTATGCTTCTTTTGGATATCTTCTTTCCCCCAGTCTTATGACCAGCCTCCCTCCTACTGAAGCTATTCCATATGGCTTGGTGTCCGACGAGCGATCGATTCCTGGGAACCCGATAAATTGAGTTCCGAAAAGTGCGAAACAAAGTAAATATTGCTTTACGATAAAGAGTATTCCATAGATCGGTACGCGGATCATAACATCGAAGCATCGATCTGTATACACCCTGTGTTTCACGGAGTTCCTCGTCTTGAGCTGTGAAAGAAATGGTTGAAGATTACCTAGCACTGCCAGCAGCAAACAGTGAGTTTTACCATAAAAGTAGATCAGTCCATCGTTGTGGCTACAAAACTCATTGTACTCCCCAGGGGAAGACGAAACGAAAGGACAGTCTGATTTTTTGGTCCAGCACGACGTGGCATGATTGTAGTGATGAGTTTCGTTGAAGGGCAGAAGATCAAATTCGGTGTCCGAATTCACGATTCTTTTCGGTGCACAGAGGAAGACATAAAAGCCATCTTCAACCGCGACATTAACTGAGTGAATGAAATAATAAAAGGGGAACCGATGATGTGAACGTTGAGTTGGGTCACTCAGAGGGTAACAGGACATCCACTGACTGATTAATGTCGGATAAGGTGCTGATTCCATACCGAAGTGGAAAATATACAGGTCGTCGTTGCATGTGGCCATTCCTGAGATCAACCCATTAGACGATCAACAACCTGATCTCGAGGAATGCATTTAAGAAATCATCAGATTTACCATAGTGTTCGCTAATATCTGGCAACGTGAATTTGCTCCAAGTGTCGGTGGCTAAACAGTACTTCAGCACCAGGTCTTGGAAATTGCTGTCATGTGCCACAGATGCAGACATGTACAAGTCGCCTTGAGATGATCGACAAAGATGCCTCCCGGGACGAATATTTTTGGGAATCTTCGAGAACCATTTTACTGTGGCGGAGATTGGGTCAAGCAGACCCACTAAACTTTTTTCGTACTCGGTAACTGAACCGTCTGCGTCTGCTGCAACTAGCGAAGGAGTTCGAGTTCTATATCCTTGGTTAAAAATGATCACGCCGGAGAGGAAGCCTTGAATTAAAAATCGTTGTTAGTGGAGCAACGGTGATCATTGGATAAATGGCTTTGTGGTTAAATGGAACGGGGGGGGGGGGGTGAGACCTGAAGCAGAGTCGCTCACGTTAAATTTGGTCATAGTTTGGAATTTTAAAGTTTTCCAAGTTTTACAAACTTTGAACTATGCTCCCGAGTAAAACTACATATGATCGATTATAAATTTGATCATACTTTTGACAAATGTAAGAAGAGGAAACTATTTGTCGATCTGAAAAAATGTGATCTGTTCCATAATTAATAAACAAGCAAAAATGGAATAATCGGGAAACTCAGAAATGCCTACCTTGACTCATTTTTATATAAGGCATGTATAGTACGACCGTTCGATTACAAAAATCTTTCAGTTTCTTTGAAAAAAGAAAGGTACGCTCAAGCCGGCCCACTTTTGCTGCGTTTATTCCAGACAAAACGGATTTTTTCCCGTTTCATGGATATCGTGAGAGAAGATGTTTCTAGACAAACTATAATTCCAGGATGAAAGCGATTGAAAATGCAATACCCTGGTTTGTTTTGGAAGCTCACTTGGACGTTGATGCCCTTACTACTGCTCTGACTGATCACTGGTCTCTTGATGTAGTGTATCAGCCCGAAGTGCATCCAGCAAAGTCATGACTATGAACAGAATTTTCAGTTTACTTACCTGAATTTCTCAAATGATATTTTGGATGATTAACTTCGAACGACCGATTTTCTCCATTATGTAGCTCACGCGCCTCTTGAATGAGAGGTTGTGCCAGCCGGCAAAGATCACCGTTAACCTGAATCTGTTTCTCAATGCGCCCCAATGCAGATTTCTAAAGCAGATGACGGTATCGATGCTGTATAATGCAGCGTCAGATGAAAATATCTCACCTCCATAAGTGGGAAGCGGACAGCATCCAGAACTAGTGACAGGTTTTTGAGCCGTTTTTCTGGGTCAAATTCGTACCATGCTTTAGCTGCATCCCAGCACATCTCTTCGTTTTCAATCATCAGGTCATCTGACTGGAAAAAATTCACCATCTAGGGAGGAAAGAAACGGCTTCAACAATCGATGCCGAGATTGCACCTATCTCCCGGTATACGAACCTCAGAATAATCAAAGGATATGTAGTCTCCAGCTTTGCAGATTTCGTTGCCGTGCTCCAGTATCATCGCAAATATTTTGTTTTCCAGCTGGTGATAATCGTGCTGTTTGGCAAAACGAAAAGTCATGACATAATCCTCAACGCCGGTACTCTGCAGGAGATAATTTTCGCATAGTGTTTGGAGAGATGGCACAATAAAGTATTTCGCCAGAACCATTGTTTCCAATACGTTGTTTCCATTCAGATCAATATCCGATGTGAGGCAATAGTTTACCACCCTAAAGACGAAACATATATTAGAGTACGTTCACTTAGCTTTCGACAGTCGTCACCGTTCGAGTCCTTCAAAAGCGATGTCCATCAGCTCGAACTCATTTTTCCCCGATTCCAAGGGCGATTCCAAGAGTTTCTTGAAGTACAAACTTGATTTCTTTAATTGGCGCCTACTGCATTTCAACGATTCCTGTGATGTCGGACAAATCAGAGTCACAATGGAGTCAAATGACTGACAAGTGAAGCTGGTGGATTCGGTCGACATTATCATCAGCAAAAATTAAGCCTTTTTGTTTGAGTCGAGATACTTCTTATGGCTTCTCTAATATTTACCAGTAGTGCAAGGGTGTTATCTTGCAGCGGAAACGATGCGAGTGAGTAAAACCTTGCTCGTTTTTCATCTATTTATACACTCAGGCCATAGAGAGAGCCCCACCGTCACTGCTCGGAATAATTTGTTATCGACGTGACTGTTTCATCGACCAGTCTTGGTCACGGTGAGCATGCTGCCTGCAAAGCTACTATGAGGAGTGTCATCTTTCTGTCTTTCTAAGTCGGCTTATGGAAATTATAAAATGTTACAGGTTGAATGAAAAGCCTTGTGTACATACAGTAGTTTTGGGAGACGAGTATGCAGCGAATGTGGACATTGAGGTGGTTCAGACAACCCCGCATTAATTGATAATCCTACTTGAACCAACTTAGACATTCTGTCTGTACAAGTGACTTACGATAGAAAAAAGGATTCTTTTGTTTCAACTTGAATAACGCCATTTAATGCCGAACTATCTCAGTTGGTAGTTGATCGTAAGAGCACCACAGCGTGTTGGTTTTCTCTTTCACACTGCGAACCCTATGTCCGGAAAAACAGTTTACTACTTTTACACAAAATTCTTAGCATTTTGTCATAAGAAGGGAGAGTTTTTGAACATCCAAGTATATCTCAGCCAGCGTTGCATCGTTTAATGATATTTTGACCGGTAGGCAAATCCGGACCACATTAACCCCCCCCCCCCCCCAACATAGTGGTTAGCGCAGTAGCTGGCAGTTTTCTTGGCTAAGTAGAACGCATGTAGCCGGCCAGAAACTTGATTCCTTGCTGCAAGGAATCAAGTTTCCTGCCGGGCGAAAACATTGATCCGGCCAGAAACTTGATTTCACATTTAACTCAATCCAAAGTTTTCTGCTCGTTTGAAAATTCTGAAAAAATGTATTATTAGATATTTATACCACGCAGATGCGAATATGAACAAACAGACTCAAATTCTTGGTATTCAACAGTGAAAAACAGTAAATCATGGTTCCTGCCGGCCTCATTTAGGTGGAATCACCATTTCTGCCTGCAAATTCGTAATTTCTCAACAGCCCGCAATCACATCGTACGTGCTTTCACGTCAGACGTGGTACTGTGGTTCAACTTCCTCTGGATATGAACTCGGCATCGAGCTCCATGCAAAAAATCAACAATCAAGTTTCTAGCCGCAGACTGACTCCGGCACAGAACTTGACGGCGGCTCCTTTGAAGAATCAAGTTTCTCGCCGGGCCAAAACCTTGACATTTCGGCAAAATCCATGATGCAGCTGATTTATTGGTATGCGAAAAGGTCAGATTAACAAAACGAAAACATCTTAATCTCACCAGACAACAAGGAAGCAATTCACGGTCGGCGCCTTTAATGTCTGGTTTTTCTCGATAATCTCAAACAAAATAAGTTCATTAGAAGGAAAACTGATTGGTTTCTGAGGTCTGCAGAGATGCTCACGTACGAACCATCATCAAAAACGAGTCCTAAACAGAATGTTGGTCAGGGTCGAATGGCAGTGAATGGCGGCGAGTTTCGATCTCACCTCAAGAGATTCAGTGGCACCTTGATCATTGCCAAATCCAACTCAGAGATAAGACTGACTCAACAGAGGAATGTTTACATTGTATCATTGAACTTCATCATCATGTTCGCGAACAGTTTCATTTATTCATATTCCTTATCGCCAAAATGCATGGGATTCGTGCAGGAGCAGAACGAAGAACATTGTCACGAGAAGCAGAGCCAAAAACATTTAAGGCAAAAGCACGGCCAGGATTTCGTTTTTTATGTGACTTTGCTGTTGGACGGTTGCCTGTTGACTATGCGCTTAGTGTACCATTTTCAAACTCTGATACATGCATGACCTCCTTCTCTGAAGAGATTTGAGACGTTCTTGTTTTTTTTAATTTGAGCTGTTCGCTAAGTTATAAGCGGTGCGGCATCATGGTTTTTGCCGAAATATCAAGGTTTTGGCCCGGCGAGAAACTTGATTCTTCCAAGGAGCCGCCGTCAAGTTCTGTGCCGGAGTCAGTCTGCGGCTAGAAACTTGATTGTTGCTTTTTTGCATGGAGCTCGATGCCGAGTTCATATCCAGAGGAAGTTGAACCACAGTACCACGTCTGACGTGAAAGCACGTACGATGTGATTGCGGGCTGTTGAGAAATTACGAATTTGCAGGCAGAAATGGTGATTCCACCTAAATGAGGCCGGCAGGAACCATGATTTACTGTTTTTCACTGTTGAATACCAAGAATTTGAGTCTGTTTGTTCATATTCGCATCTGCGTGGTATAAATATCTAATAATACATTTTTTCAGAATTTTCAAACGGGCAGAAAACTTTGGGTTGAGTTAAATGTGAAATCAAGTTTCTGGCCGGATCAATGTTATCGCCCGGCAGGAAACTTGATTCCTTGCTGCAAGGAATCGAGTTTCTGGCCGGCTACAAACGCATTCTGACAGGGTCTCATTAAACAGTTGACTGTTTCGTTCGGTCAACAAAATCGTCCACATCTTCGAATGAACTGGGAGATGGATCCGAAAACCTAGGGATGCATTTCCATCGATATTCAAACAAACAGCGGCGCAGGGATCTACTGACATGGATTCATGCAAAGCTTCAATCCGGGAAGGGCAACAACAAGAATTGAAATCAGCAAACGAAGGGTCTTCATTATCAAAGAAGGTGATTTCTACAGCTTTGGGGTGTGAAACGTTCAATTGACAGACCGAGGGAGTCCGTTTTATACCCGGATCTTAACTTGTATTCCCATTCTTTTGTGGCAGAGCCTAGCGTGCTCGCCCTTCAGTACTAGCATCGGACCCAAAATACCAGAATAGTTCTTACGACACACATTTGCTGTTAGCAAACGATTTTGTAGTGTCGTAGAAAGAGCATTTGGAGTGGACTACTGGGCGGAAATTGCTATCTCGTCGATTCGATTTTTCATGTGATTTGATGGAGATCTGCATCACTGGTTCTAAATTTGCACGAGGCAACGATAGGTTCGACCTTAACTTCGATCAAGTTCAAATTCAGCATCACCGGGTCCTACAGATCGAAATTCAGGACATCCCGTCCCTGGTTTACAATGGTAGGAGGTACCACATTTTGCGACATTGACGAACTTTCCGATGAGTTTGTACGAAAATTACCTGCGAAAATCCATTACGTCTATTTTGTGTCATCCTGAGAATTACATGAGCCTCTCGATTTAGATGACGTGCTGAGATACAAAGGACAAAAGAAGATAGAGTCGATAATGAAAACTTCGGCTAGCTGACTACGTAAACCCTACAAATTTCTTAAAATTAGTCAGCTTCTGCGTTGGGAATTCAATGGTTCTGTGACACGCTTAACAAAATTTTAGTTTTTCATTAAGGAACTCGGTTGGCGGTCCGTCAGGAATTCAGCGAAATGTTCGCTAGTTTATCTGTCAGACGTTCAGTAGTATGTTCTCAGTGAATACAGTTCTATTCAGGAATTGATCCGGTCCTTTATCTACAACGTACCGAATTCCTGTTGAGTACCGCACGTTTTACTAGTGATGCCCTACGTACTTCAAATCAAATTTTCGAACTCACGCAAATGCAGAGAACAGCTAACAGCGGAGTTTCAACTATCTTTTTGGTTTATGACCTCCAGTGTTCTACAGTTTTGTTCCCAAATAATTATGCAGTCGAAGAGTCACAAGTCGGATTTTCCGGTTGAGCTCTTAAAGCTTCAGTCTAAGTAGAGCAACAAAGCGGGTTGTAGACCAGCTTCACGGTTTATACATTGTAGATCTAGTTTTCTATCTTACAAAAAAATATCAATTCATGGGTAAATGCAAACGCCTTGCCGGAAAGCTGACCAAAGTTATTCACAATGAAAAATTCATGCAGCGAACCGAACGAAGACTGACTGGTAAATGGGAGTGGAACACGTTCAACTTTGTCCTTGAGCTGATCAGGTTTCTATTTTTCTCAAAAATGTACTTGTGGAATTCAACTGAAAATTCGGTTTTCACATGAAAAAAACTATTTTCAGTTCTCATCAACTGTAGCCAGTTTGAGGCTTACCTGTTGCGGTACTCTATTGCTTCCAATCTTATGAATCTTATGAGCCCAAATCGAACTGTTCTTGCTCGTTATTCTTTGTCCGATGAAAATATTCGTCGAGCAAAGCATTACTCACGTTCCTCAGACTTTGGTATCGACGGCCCTCAATTTTTTCTCTCAGCAACCTGAGACTGTCGGTCGAATAATCGAGTGACAGTTCATTGACCCAGTTCAAGAGAAGAATCGTCTGATTGTTGACGATAAGATGGGGCTCACGGATTGAATGAGGTTAGAAATTCTTATGACCACTACTTCCACTACTTTCAAGACCTCAGTCTGTCTTGCTATAATTCACTGGATTATTCTGGTTGACAACTGCGATGGAGCTATTCATTCGAAAAAGCTGGCTTTTCATCCTGTTCCTGCAGGGATATCTTGTTGGTAATGTAACGAAACAATAGTACATACAGTATGAAGTAGCTTTCGGTTTTGTGCTTTGTCTTCAGATTCCGCCCCCAACACAGAGTTTCAAACTACACTTTCACATCCTGATGGTAAGCTCAGTTAACTATGGCGAAACGGTGGTGGTTCGAGAAACGGTGCAGCTGCTATAAAGCTGCGTTCAGCTCAAAACTATGGGATGTTTTTTAGCATTCAGAGAGCTGAAATTCTGATATTGTTACTGGTTGATGGTTGATATTTCAAAGTGTTGCAGAAACCGCCCGTCCGGACTTCCGAGAAAACATGCCAGAGCTACGACTAAGCCAAAAAATTGATTGGGGAAAGAAACCCGGTGACTACGCGGTACGTACCCATTTTCCGTCTTGAATATCTTCGAAGTTCCTGCATACTGCTTCGCAGGCGTTGTTTGAGAAGAAAGTTGGTCCACACTGCTGCCCAGTCCATCGTGCAACCATCCGCATCGGCCCATACGAACCACTAAGGACGCTGTTCACTCCAGTCGTTTTTTGTGCCAACTCCACCCTTACCTGGACGCTAGTTCCTGACACAGTCTTCTCGAGCGACTACTTTGAGGTCGACAGTCAAACAGGAGCGTTCAGTTACGTCAAATCGCCTTTCTCAGAGAACCCGAAACCTACCAGTAGCATGGGATCGGAACTCTCACTCAGCTTGATCATCAGAAACAACAACGTATTTGACGTAAGATTCTTCAGATGAATATCAAATGATTTTTGTAGGAGCTTTGACCCCTTCCAAATTACCCTTTTTTGCAGAATTGCGACCTTGTCGTGACCGTATACTTCGTCTCACCAGATACGGATCCACGAGATCGAAGAATTTCACCCACCCTAAATGAGTAGGCCTGACGGAATTACGTTATCACATACGTAATCTTTCATTTCCATATAACTTTTACTAGCGTTCCGTTCTTCGACGAATTTTTGTGGTAATCCGAACGCTTTACCAGTGTAAAATTACCTCCATGTTGGTTGACCATAGAAAAATATCGACGGTATCGAACTAAAAGCATGGAAAGGGAAATGTAATCTCAATCAACCACGTTTCTAGTACTGTTTGTGTTATCTTTCAAACTTAGTTTCACATATTATACGGAGAAATGAATGCTCAGAATACCCACTTCTATGATTTTCGAGCGCAAATCGATATTCTTGATAGTACTAACTATGAAATGATTTACGAATGTATGCTCATCAGCTCATGCTGCCTTTCCTGGCCACCGTTATCGATGGAACCACGGTGGTCCAGTGATGATGATAACTCCATCCCACTTTCCAGTGAGCTTGGCCGATTGTAACGGTTACTTCGACTCCTCTATTTTGTTGAAACTGGGCTTCGCAATCCCGTTTTTTTTGAACCGTCGCTATTCATAAACCAAGTATTAGTAACCATTCGCTTTCTTGAATCGGCTCGAACCTCTTTTTTCTGATTACTGTGGTCCACAAACCCCATGTTTTTTAATTCTTTTCCAATTTAAGCATAAACATTAGTTCTTCACGTGAATGGGATATGCAGTTGTTCCTTATCGCACAAGCCTCAAATGAGCAAATACAGTATTATCAATGTACCATCGGCTCACTCAGAAGTTTGTCTTAAACCATTCGACTAGTGATAACTGTAACATCATATAAGATGACCACTTGAGGTCAGAGGCATGACTGCGCCGCCACTATTCTGGTCATCGATGAAATTACTGTGTTTTCAAGCAACAACATGTTTTTCTGGTATCCAAACTGTAACAGTGGTATCAGTGCGGTATTTTCAGTTTGTTATCCACCAAGGTTGAACTCAGTAAAACTTGTTTTAAAAGTGTTGATCACTTTCCCGCATGAGCCAATGTCCACTGCTGTGCCTTACACCGTTCACCCTAAGATGCTGCGGGCAAAATCTGCCAAATGCTTGCAAAACAGATTTGCCGATTTGCCGATTTGCCTCATCGAGTTTCGTGATTTGACAAGGATCACTCGCAGGTATTTTGTGTTGATATTGGCTGTTTGTGCTGTCTAGTATCAACGTCCCCGAGGAGATGCTACTTTCCACTGTAATATTTTTGACTGTGCTGCTGAATAGACCAGGAAAATGCGAAGTGGCTTTTTCACCCGAAATAATTGCATCTCCCGAGAAAACGCCGCCCAGCTTCGGTCAGTATGACAACTGTGCGTTTTTGTTCCCATCCAGACCCGCAGTCCATTCCACATCCTCTGCTGACCAGTATGGAATTTATGACCTCTCCAGGCCCCTGGGAAGTCCGGATGCCAGACCCATGTAAGCTTATTTATGGCTACGATTACAACGAAATAACCGATTTGATTCAAAGTTCGATTAAAAAGGCTCGCCAACCTACTCCCGATAAGACCACTTAAGCTCCCGTATGCCGTATGCAAGTTGAACAGCTTTGCTTTTTGGTGAACAGACCCAATTAAACTTTGTTCCGGGGCATGCCTGAATGACATTGATGACCTTTCTACTGCTCACACCACGCATGTCCCGATTACGGTAGAAGCAAGCTTCGTCTCCGCCAAAAAAATCGCAAACTACAGCAGACATTTCAGGCACGGCATTAGGATGAAAATGTCCCATAGTTCTTGGCGGAGATGAAGTAATAATTCCCTGAGATTTTCACCAGGGCTCTCATCACACGAGCTGCCACTCACATTAGAATTATTCCTACGGACACGAAGTCACTGTCACTTGCTATTCTTCACGCGTCACCTGTCGCTCTTTTAACCTTTTAGCCATAAAAATGGATGGGCAAAACGTTGTGCTGTAGACGGTTGCCCATGGGAATTCACCCACGTGCATGAACATCGCCGTATGCCTTAATATTGCAGATTCGTCCTCGATAAGCGCCACGGGAGCGCCGATGACCAATATTTCGGTGGTGACAGTCCTACCTGCTGTGACGATCATGCAACATTCGGTAAGTTACGCGGAAGGATAGTCTATACTTATTGCTTTCTGGTTCAAATGATGAAATGTACCTCGATTGTGTTAGCGAAATTTGAAACACTGTTTCTTCACAAAATTCATTTTCAAACCTTGTATTTTGTAAACTTGGCTATAATTTTTGTTTTCAGTTTTCTAAGCAATTTTCTTACTCCTGGTTTGGAATGGTTTTCTAATAAAATTTGCACGATAAATATTTTTATCTCTTGGTTAATTTCATCGTGTTCCTGTTCGTAAAACAAAAAACTTACACGTTTTCAGGTTACGTCAAGTGCGCATCGAAGTAAACCTTGCTTTTTTCAGGATTCCACAGTGAAGCAGACAATATGTTTATTTTTTGATTTATCTGTTCATGTATATATTCATTCACTGTTTTGATCACATGTGACGACCATGAGAATCGACTCAAATTTGAGCAGGATCAGAATTTGCAACTCCCAGAAGATGATTATCGCCACCCAATCATCCAACACGTATTGGTAAGAAGGTCAGGCCCTCGATACGAGACTGATTCATTGAGAATTTCTTACAGAATTGCATCAGAGGACAACATTTTCAGTGGGAGTGTGCTACATCCAATTTCAGTGCACTAACAAAATCTGACTGCCTGTTTGATATTGACTGGGCTGGCTACAACTTTCCCTTCAGCCCGATCAGCTGGACGTTACAGAAAGCTTCCTGGTTTAACAGCAGTAGACGAGTTGACATTATGGCCAAGGTCTATGATACCCCTCTGAATCTCGAAACGTACGGACAGATTTTGATCACTGGCACGCCAGTTCTGGAACTCACCATTGCGGGTCACACGCTCACACTGAACAGCTCAAAACGGTACTGTGGGCGTCCCAAATTTGCTTGCCACCCTTCATGTGTACTAAAATCGACTTGAAAGTGCGTGCCCACGTGTCAAGTAAACAGAGTTACTATAACTGTGGTCTGACCTGCAAGTTGCCCTGTGTGACAATACTAACTTTCCGGTTCCATTCGTTCTAAGATATCCGAAAACAAGACATCCGGAAAATTGCTGCTTATATGCGCCGCCAATGATGTACCCATCATTGACTATCTTGGTCGCTCTTCTAAAGAGCATCAGCAGAATCCCACTCTTCGTGAGGCACCGAAAGTAAGTGAGCTGTAGATCTTGCTCCCAGTGTTCCCGTGCAAACACCAGAAATTCTTCGGATCCCAGTACCATGCCCTCTCGAAATCCCATTAGGCTTGAACGATGAAATAAACAAAATCCCATCACGCTTAAACAATGAAATAAACTGGCATGATAATACTGTGGTTCTGTAGGTTAATAGTTCCACACACTGATTTCAGGGGCAAAGCAATTCTGATTACTTCTTCCTCTGCGGTTTTTCAACCTGTTCTTTGTGAAATGTAGTGGCGTTTTGCCAACTCGTATTTTCGGTTCATTGCGTTTCTTTCATCCTGTCTGTACAAACCGATGTCACACCTAGATATAAGACTTGCAATTTTCACCGCATTCAGATCGTTCTCCAATCAAATATCAACAGAGTTGTATAATGATCTTCCCGATTTTCAGATTTTTAAGTTGATAGGACGCCTTGCGTGTCCATTCAACCTTACGGAATTATCTGCGACCACGAACGGAGTAAAACGACTGATTGACCTGATGACCACATCACCAACGGAGGACTGGGAAAGCTTTGGCTCCTTAAACGCAGCTGGTAAAGGACAGTATGGAATGGCCATGCTCTATTCCCGTTTGTTGCGCTACAAAGTACACGCAATTCGAGATTTTTCGAAGAGTCCAACTTTCACAAAAATACAAGCTGAAACTTCTGTCATAGAATACATCAGCTCAAAGTTAAGCGAACTATATTCGAGACATTTCTCACCCGGGTAGAGAAGTGTAGCGTATGTACCATTTGTGCATTTCGTACAGTAAACTTCTGCGCATCGTAAAACTGGAGGATTGAGTATAACACTGTACCCACCCCTGTTCGAAAGGTTGCGTTAGATGTCCCGGTAAAAATCGTGATTCGCTGTTGTAATTCCATAGCTAAGCCTCGGTTTCAGACACAAAGTTCTCACATTTCACAGAAAAATAAACGTGTGAGATATCACCAAAAATACATTGCATACAATACACGAAACATTTTGCGTCATACATAGGCGTGATAGCAACACAAGCGGGCAGAGTGACAATCCCAGACAGCAACTTACGTTGCGTTCCATTGAGAACGAGTATCCGGATGCCGCTCTTTGCATCGACAGCGGTTAACCAAGTTTTGTGCCAAAAGTCGAATTTCGCTGTAGGGAGGTGTGGCTAGTGACAGAGACAGACAGGGACAGGGAGGGGACAACTAGTCACTTTGCGTTATTTGCAAACCTATCACCCAACCTAATACAGGGTCCATGTGGGCAGCATGTAGGTTTCCCCTGGGGGTGCGGAAGACATTCTTCACAAAGATTGTATCCACTTCGTTGGACATTCCAGAATCGTGAAAAAATAGACCAATTCACTTAGTTCACTACGTCAAAGACTCTCTAGCAGGGTGAGCAGGATAGAACTTTGCCGACAACGAATGAACGTTGTCGTCAAGATCCTTTCTTCAGAATAACGAAAGAACGATAGCATTTTGACGACGGAAGGCCAGAAGAAGCTTCACTGTACATATGTGATTCAATGTTCAAGGCAACAGACAAATCAGGCTGATATACAGGATCTATCCTAGCTCCAAATCATGTTAGTCAACCCCCCCCCCCCCCCCCCCCCGTCTCTCCCAGGAAGACTTGACCAGTTATTGACCAGTTGACGCAGTATTTTTGTCCGCACATCCAAAGGGGGCGGATCAACACGAATTCACTCTTCACAAGGACTCCCTAACAGACAACAAAAATTGCTTCGCAACCCGCCCGTGCGACTCACAGCGACCGGAGGCTTTATCAGCTCTGAGGTCACTAAGTTGCCACCTCTTCTTACTTTTGTCTTTGGCTGCATACTTTAGAAGTTTTCATTGAAAATGACAGAAGTTCCTCACAGTAGGAAGGTCATGCCACACAACAGAATGACTGTTGACAAGCTGCCATCGTGAAATGTTGCCCTTGAGTCAAATTTTATCTATTTCCAAAATGGACGTATCAGTAACAGATCCCAAAATTTCGAACACAAACAAAACCGATCCAAAAGCTCATCAACTGTAGTTGGTTTCAAGGTCTATCTATTGCAATCCATTGTACTGTGATTGCATGCAAATATCAAAAATGATACGTTGAGGAAAATGTTGATTTTTTTTGTTTGGCTGGTGACCTTGGGTTTTTGACCAATAACTAATTCTTGTATGGTTATTGCAAAATTCCGCTCGATCCGATCTAATCAGTTTTCAAGGTCCATCGAATTTTAGGCTTATTAATCGCGAAAAGCAATCCTCAAAATCATGCCTAGAGGCTTTTACCGTTATACACCAGTCTCCAAGAAAAGTGTAATAAAGAGCAGTCACGCTGAAGGTCAGCGGAAGAAAAGCCTGCGGGAAAAATCGGTGAGCGGGGGGGGGGGGGCTTCATTTTATTTTTGTATCGGAGCTACGCTCTGATGTCATGTCCACCTCAAACCACCGTAAAAACGCTACATGAAAACGCTACATATATGGATACCAACTGAAAGTGCCAACACTTTTGGTTGTTTTTGTCACTTCCGGTTGTTTATAAATTCCGGCTGCTTTTCGTACTACCGGCTGCCTTCATTCTTACTGCTGTTTTTCTCACTTCCGATTGATTTTATCACTTTCGGTGCGGATCAAAAAAAACTGTACGATTCAAACTGGCTAACTTTAAATACCTCGGACTGTCAAAACCTATGATATGTTTGATAAGTGTGGGTCCCGTGGACAGGGACTTCTATGTCACTCTAGGTAATCGGTTTAACTCCCACACTCTTTTGTAATCTGAGCCCACCCTCCAAAACCAAAGCATCATTTATTAATTTAAAATTGTACATGTTCAACCAAGAAGCTGAAGCTGAAGCCCATACTTCATCTTAAGTTCTGATAGATAGAAAAAGATGTCAAATTTGCTGGCCGTTGAAACTTTAGATCATCGGATCGTGAGGTTATCAATCCGATCAATAAGGAACTGTGTTGTCCGTTCGGCATCCGCTTTTGAATCCCTGGTCTGATAAATCAACACAACATATCCCAGAAGTGCACTGCCAACCTGTTCGAACCAAGTTGTTCAAAACGTTGAGAGCCAGTAAGTAAAACCTCACTGTGACAAAGTAGTTCCTGTTGATATAGAAGAGTCCCCCGGCGGATAACGCATTAGTCCGTGAGTTGATCTTGGACTGAAGACTGTCACACTCTACGTGAATATTTACGTCCTGGGATTCGACAGTAATCTCCTGGAGGACATCGGACACTGAATTCGTCTGCAAACAAGCCAAGATAAGAAAACAAGAGAATCCATGACACATAGGAAAACCTGGTCATCAGCGAATATTCCGGCAGCACGAAATAACATGTTGATAAAACTAATAAAACATTTGCCGAAAATATACACGAGGTACGAAATGTAGTTCATTCTTTTTTGGAGATATTCAGCATCCTCGGGTTTTGGATAGTCCGTGCTGAGCACTGCTGCAATAAGTGCAACGCAGTTGAGAATGTCCACGACAGAATAAAGTAAGATGAGGCCAGAAAACACGTGGTTGGTTTTCGTCATCAGAAACTGCATTGTTTGCAACTGCTTTCTGGCATTCCGTAGAAAGTGCACGGGATCTTTTGCAACTCTGTACTGGCGTAGTTCCCTAGCAGATTTCTGAACCGAATATGCTACACTGAAGACCAGAAGACTCAAAAGAAGCTGAGGGCAAATCTGAACAAATGCTCGATAAAATGTATCGAGGCAGTACCAGATCTGTATAATGAAGTGTGGTGCAGTTGTGGAACGAACGAGGCCCGGCGAAAAAACTGGCGATTTGTTTCTAAGAATTTTCTGGTCAAATCTTTTCTTAGTCTCGTCCGAAA
>JAQIWT010000319.1:0-23458 GCA_034696485.1 Isohypsibius dastychi
TGGAAAATACTTGCGAAGGCTCAGCTGAGAGGACAAACCTTTCCGGGATTTCCGGTTGGGTTTCAACGTACATGCCCGATTGTGTTGAGGTCCTTGTACCAAGAGCCTGGAAAATAAGTTGACGGTTTTCGTCGCATTCCCACAGTGTTCAAACAGTCTTCGAGTTCAAGTTGCAAATTGAGACATTCCGAGCTTACCTCGATTTCCGTCGCTAACGGATCTTCGCCATCCACTGGTTTTGAAACAACTTGGTTGAGTATCCATCGACCTTTAAACAAACACCAACACTGACTCAACTCGTATAGGACAAGGACCAAAAAAACAAAACAAATCAACAACTTACGTTTATGCTGCGAATATCTTTCCGTTTCACCCACAGTTATTTCCTGAAGACTGAGAGGTGCCTCAACCAAAATCTCCATGAATAACTTTTCTCTTTTTTTTAAGCAGGAAGAGAAACGAAGAAGCAAAATACAAACTATCGGAAGAATCCGAAAACTTGAAGTTGGGGAAAAAACTGCACGAATTTGAGTTGATTGATTTTGCATTTTCGCATTGTTGATTGATTTCGAAAAAGAAATCACACCGCGGCGTCTGGACCTTGTAACACACAAAAAAGCAGCAATCATCATTTGATTAAATAGCACTGGGGCCTACCACAGGTTGTTACTTGAAGTTGTCGGGGTGGACGAAACCAACAAAAGCCCCCACGCCATCTAAGCCAAACGTAAACAAAGCAATAAACTTATCTGTTTTAATTTGATTTCCGTTTCTGCATGACTCCAGGTTGTTATTTCGCTCAGGAATCGAATTCAAAATGGTTTCCTCACTTGTTGGAGCTCATTTTTGAATCTCTGATCGGAAGTCGAACAAAGGATGGGGGAGAAAGGGAAAGTTCATCAAGTTGCAATTGGGCCATCTTCCAAAGGCCCCATTCCCATGAAATTTTTTGCCATCGGAGAAGTCGACCGCCGTTCGCCATCATTCTCGACCAGCAGGTTTGTTATTTATTTCCACATTATTTTCTACTCGAAACTTGAGGACGGAATGTGTTTGCAGGATCTGCTCCGTGAGATTTGTTCACCTTTCCATCGTTATAACGATGAATTTTAATTAAAATTCTCGAGGAAGACCTCGCTTCTGTGACGATCGCCGTCAAGATAAAGGTTTGCTTTCTTGAATACATGTGTGTTTAGTATTTGGTATTGAAGTTTGGAGTGAAATAGGGATCGAAGCGGACATTGCGATCTGCAGAATTCGAGATGGGACCTAATGGCCTATTTGATGCGGATTTGGATATTTCCGTTTCTTTACAGGTGAAGTTTATTTGATTTATTAGATTGATAATATTTATTCAATTTTTATCTGTTTTCGTCCGTAGTATCCACATTACTTGAAGAGAAGAGACAACATATTTTATGTCATGCTCCAGCGGCGGAAGCGCTATAAAAGCCGTCGAATATTAGGTTATAAAACTTTGGCTGTTGGATCGTTGGATATGAGTGAGGTAATGTGAAACATTCTAGGAAGTTTAAGGTTTTCTGAGAAAGACTAAAAATGTTGTTATAATAAAGATTTCATTCCCAGTAAGTCGATTGGTGGATGATCAAAATGGATCAAAATCATGCGATATTTTATTTACAAATAATTTCTTAGCGAATTTTTTTAAGTCAGTCCAGTGAATCTTTAAAACATAAAATTCTTTCCTCAAGAAAGCATAAACGGATACTAACGCTTTTATCCAGTTAATCTTAATCATTCTTTCCCGTGATTTATTTTATTACCTTAATTGATATACGTGCTTTCAAACTACATAGGTACATTTTGTGGCTGGGATCTTTTTTCCGCAGTTTTTCAGTTGTAGCTAACTACCGGTTTTCACTCAGGACGAGTTGAGGAATTTCGGCAGTTTATTCTTTTTTGTAGGTTTTGCAGAGGGCTGTTGATTTGGAGCTGCGTTTCTATTCGGATCTGAAAGATGAGAAAAGTGCAGTGGCCAATATTACAATGGCTTCGCTTTCAACTCAGCCGGCAAATGCCGGAAATGGTAAGGCTCACCAGTATATTAACAATTTCTGAATTCGCAGTCTTTTATCATTTTTTTACTTGCAATTTTATAAATTGCTTATAATTTGTTGCAAATTGAATTTTTTTGATTGGGTTCAATGTTGTTATTTTATGACGAAGGTCTCTTTTTAGAACCGACTTCGGATGACGATGAGTTCACCTCGGATATGTCGGATAGTGAAGGTGATGCCGCTGGTGAAGATCCCATGGGCTTCGGTGGAAAGTCATCTAAATCAACCCGCGAACCGAGTCGATCCCATCGCGTAAACAAATATCTAAACATATCTTCTCGACGATTGTGCTTCATGTACCTGTTTCTATTTTCAGCATGAAAATTTCAAGCAGAAAGTCATCTCGCTTTTGCGGGAATTCAAGACACCCGAGGTAAGTTATTCTGTCGGGGAAATTTTGTTGCAGAAAACTCCATGTTATATGCATGTTTTTAAAAACCGGAAAGAGTGAAGCTCTTGAGTATTTTCTTTTGGTGGCAAAGGTTCCGAACTTCGAATAATTTTCGAAATTCATTGTTGTTTTAATCGGATTTTCGAAGGAATTTGTTTAGATGAGGTGACGTCGCATCGGTTCATGCTTTAAAATGACATTAAGTGGTCGAAGAACTGAAATGTAGGAATGAGGCGTTTGTTTATTTGTCGGAGTCTCTTTTTTTGTTTGTGTGCTGTTGATATCTTATGATCTTTATGATAATACGGTTAGTTGATCGTTTGAATAACCTGTTGATTAATGCAAGCAGTTTGGAAGGTGTTGTTGATTTTTTGACAGCTTTAACAGATGTTTCTCTTAGTTATCTGTGAAATAATCGTATCATTGTACAAGGTGTTCCTGGATCTTGTAGGAGACCCATATTTGGTGCCGAAACACGGTTTGGAATCGTTGTTTACTGGAGTTATTTCTTTTAGAGAAACATTTCGCGCGATTGGAAAACTGCATAAAGAGACGAAGGATTTGAAAAATTCGGATCCGACAAAAAAGAGCGACGGACTGGGAACTTTTTCTCGGCTGAGGAAAAGGTAAGCCATTTAGTTCATTGCAAACTCTTCAGTGAAAACATCTTCACTCCTTCTTTCTTCTTCGATCCCTTTTGCCTCATTTTCCTACCTTAGTTTTCGATGAACTGCTCACCCACAGCTATTTCCAGGTTAATTAGGAAAGAACTTTCTGATTTACCTGCTTTAGACAAAGTCTATTGTTCTTTAAGGCGACAGTGGCGCCATCTCTCGCATAATTTGATTTCATGCAGAAAGAATGGGAAATCAGGGATTAGTCCGATTTGAATTCTGAAAATTGTTCTGGAATCGTATTTTTCAAGGTTTTTGGAACTTTCTGGAGTCACGTGACTTTTGTGTGATGTCATCGAGACCTTTACGAAATTTTTTTTCTACACAATTTTCCGGAGTAGGAAGAAGCGAGAAAAACGCCTGAGCAAACGCATAAATTTTTTGAGCACGTCTGCTTGATAAAATTTATAAAAATTCGATCATTTTTTTTTCGAATGGTTGAAAATTGAATTCAGGAAGAAATTCAAAGAATAGGATAGCAACAACATTCATGCTGTAGAATCCTATGGAAAATCGAGCTCAATATTCCTGTTTACCCAACGGAATAAACTCTTTTTCAGATAAGAAAATTCTTTTTCTTTGTGTAATTTGCGTCAGCCTTTTTCCATCAGTACCAGCGTTACTAATTGCTTTTGCGGTCGTGATTCTTGTTCTCATTTTGACATTGAAAAAGAGTCATCTAGGGCAGAATCAAAATAGCAATCCAGAACTGCTAGCAAGACAGAGAAGACTCATAAAACTCCAAAACCGCAACCCGATTCACCGACAGGCGCCCCCGATCTATCATCAAGCTCAATATAGAGCTCAACCCTCGGCCCCGAACCCCGAGGTTTGACTAAATAAGGAATTCCAATAGATAGATCATCTGACTTTCTATTTTGGAATATTTTCTTTTGGGAACTAGATAAGCAGACGTTCCAAATCCCGGAATCACAAGACATTTTTCAAATTAGAACTAGATCTTATTTCTAATTTGAGTCATTCTTTTCGCCAAGAGATTACTTCACAAGGCGTTTATTTTTGTTTCTGCATGAAATCTTTCCAGGAATCTCTAGATTAATTTCATTTCCACTTTGCTCTCATTTTCAGTCATCTTTGGAAAATAGAATTGGCATTTTGATTTACTTTCAAGTGTTTTACTTTGGATTTGATTTTCAAAATGTAATAAATCACTTGTTTATCATTTTGAGATGGAAGCTTTACGTCAGCCAGTTAGTTTGAAGGAATCAACTCTCTACTTCATAAGTCAGAATTTGGGAATCTTCTCTGAAGTTTTCAATATTCTACCTCCTTCTCTTCACCGACAAATTATTTTATTTGAATCTTGGCCTCCTCCAGGCTCAGTCTACGAAGATTGGTCAGATGCCCTAAATGCAATTCGTCTCAGTAGTATACTTCATGATTTTGAATAAAGTCTGAGTTTGAAATTTTAATTTCAATAACAGGTAAGTTATCGTCTTTCTTTTCTCATTTGAAATCGACTTTCTTTTTCAATAGATCAAAATGGAAACTGCAACGGTTGTTAATCTCGATCATGATGCTTTTGCCAAAGCAGTCGTTAGCGCAGTGAACACTGCTCATTCAAAACCAGGAATGGTTCATCCACCAAATTTTTCTGGTGAAGATGATAGTGATGTTTCATCTTGGCTTAAACAATATGAATTAATTGCTAAAGCCCAGAATTGGAATCTTGCTATAAAACTTCAACGATTTCCTCTCTACCTGAAAGGTTTAGCTCAAGATTGGTACTTAAGCAGGCCCGAATCAGAAGAAAATGAAGTCCCCAAAACACCTGAAGTTGAATGGGATGATATCAAAGAACAAATGTTTGAACATTTTAGGGGTCCTAATTTTGTTTCAAGACAGCTAAGAACCCTTTACAGGAGAACAATGCAAGAGACTGACTCTCTTAATTCTTATTTAGCGGCAATTTTGAAGATCTACTTTGCTTTGGAAGATTGCGGAAAAGAATTCGATGAAGAGGAGAAAGTAACTCGATTAATTGAAGGGCTTTCTGTAAAAGTTCATCAATACACCTCTCTTCTTGGACCTGAAACTATCCAGTCTTTTTGTAATGATGCTGCAAAAGCTATTGATATGGTTAAGAAAGAACAAGCCTCAAATCGTCAAAGACGCTTTACTCCTCTTGAAAACCCCACTTCCCTGATTGATCCTTGTGGAATTTCTGATCGAAATCAAAATCGAAATCAAGACCGAAATCAAGATCGGATTCAAAATCGAAATCGAAACGAAAATTCAAATCAGAATTTCAATCGATTTAATTTTCAAGAAAATAGAAAAATTTTTGATTTCAAAGATAATTCTGACAATTACAACCGTCAGCCTCGTGAAAATTTCCAAAGGAATTTCAATAACAATCAAGGTTTTAGACCTCGTGGAAATTTCAATAATCGTGGGAATAATTTCAATCGCAATTTTAATAACAACCGAAGAGGTTTCAACAACAATAATGATTCTTTCAGACCCAGATTCAATAATTCTGGATTTACAAACAATTGGAACTTCAACAGGAATAATCAGGATTTTCCCAATCAGAATTTTGGAAATAGAAACTTCGGGAATCAATGCCCATACTTTTCTCGAAATTCAGGAAACTTCAGAAGAGACTCCGTCTCCAATTCAGCTGCAGGAAACAAAATGGTTTGCTTCTTTTGTGGCGGTGATCACATGGCGGCAAACTGCGACAAGAAAGCGACAGGACCTGCAGCCCGTCGTGAAGCCAACGTCTATATGATGAAAGAAGATCCAGACCAGCAACCTGGAACCTCTTCAACCGAATCCTCAAGAATCAAAGAATTTCCAGGATTCATGACCTTACAGCAGACTGCCAACTATAACAAAACAGAGGTTTCACGACATGATTCATGATGGGATAATCGAATTCATATACCGCATTGCTCTGTTTGTAGAACTTGCACGAATGTGCGCAATAGCTTCGCGAAGTTCGCGGGCAGATCTATTCTGGTCATCTAACGGGACTTCAGTGGTTGTTCGATTTTTCGTGGAGGAACTGGACTGGCTCTTAGGTTCATAGTACCTTGAAGCCTCCGGGATGACTTGATTTATTTCAAATGGTTCCATCTTTTCCTTCCATTCACCCTGTCCCGTTTTCTCCAAGAACTATAATGAGCTGATGACCTGAGATTGGCAGATTTATTACAATCCACTCACCACCTGTGTCGCTGCAACAAGCATGCCGTACAGAGTCAGCAATGTGGAGATTGCTGTCCGTCACATTGATCAAAGCTGTCGTTACTTTAGAGCGTACGCCTAGAGTGCGTCTCCACATTGCGGTCAAGTCGTCATCTGTTAGAATGAGAAGTTTTCCGAAATTTTGCGAAGCCACTGCTTCTCCCTCTTCGATGCTCGACCATTCCGGTTCTGTGGTATGTTTAATCTGCTGGTCCATCGGCAGAACAATAGCGCGGCTGAGAGCGGCAAATCTGGGATTGCAAAGAATTTTTGAGACACATCAAGAATAAACACGCGTATTTCACTTGAATTCAGATTTGTTTTGAGACCAATCGAAAAAAAAACTTACTTCGTTCGAACATATTCCATTGCTTTTTCGTTGCATGTTATCGCCAATGAAGTTCCTGGTCTCAGCTTTTCATCGTGCTTTAAAATTTCACATGCTTCGAAACATTCATGAATTGCTGTTGCAATTGTTACTGAGTTGGTACAGTCATGAATAACGATCGGGAAATGTTCGTCGTCATATCTGACTCGCAGAGCAGATATAGTGATATCTATTGCGACGTACGAGTACTCAGCATTCGTCCCCAAAAAAGCCACTGATATCTCAGTAGACATCGTTTTCCGGTGTTTCTTGGACCTGTGACCACAACGGCAGGAACATGGCCGAATTTGGCTATTACAGCCGAGTGGTTGAGATTTGAAATGCAGGTGTGCCCACAAACTCGAACAAAGTTAATGAACAAGTCTCCCATCCCATCCTATTGCAGTGTTGCTCTGACCGAATCCAGAATGTTTTTTTCGCTGACTCCCTCAAAAATCACCAGTCCAACGCACTGATTTCCAACTTTGGACGGTGCCCAGATGTACTTTGCTGACTCTACGGTGATGCGTTTCACTTAGCCGTTCTCGCGCTGGAAGAGTACATCCGGCTCAAAACAATATGACTTTTCGTCGTCCTGAAGGTTGCGGGGAACAACGGGCTCTTCGTCGGGAGTAGTGTTGTTATTTTTGCATTTCCTGTAAGCGTAGGGCAGACAATCAGTATGAAGCTGAAGAATGGTGAACTTTTGAAACTGGGGTAGATACTCCGAGAAAACTGCTTGCTTCCAAACAACATAAGCTGACAGCAATTTCTGATCGAGGGTGACTACAATCGTTGGCATTCCTTCAGCCTTCGGAATATCAAACTGAAACTTTTGAACGCTTCGGTATAATGAGCTGCTCAGGAAGCATGGGCTGAAAGAAATATGAAGATGATAAGTTGGAGTAAAAATAGCAACAAAATATTCAGAAAAAGAACATTGACTCACAACTGTTTTCCATGATAGTTTGGATGATAGAGGTCTCACATTCATTACGCCTCTCAATGAGCTACGCCGCATATTCCTTGTAGGAAGCCAGTCAAAATCCCAAATCATAGTGCTTTTCAGAATCTCGAACTTCGTAGTATGTGCGGTTGTCTTTTTCAAAAAAACTCAATCTCAGGATTCGACCTCTTTTGCAAACAGCTTGGCGGCCATCTTGAAAAATGTAGTCTGAGCAGATTTTTCAACGGCTGAGTACTTTTATTCACAATTTTTCACCTTACTGGGCGAGTGGAAAACCACAAACAAAACATTCTGTGTGAGGTGAAAACGTTATCAGAGACCAGCAATCGAAATTATTAACCTTTCTTGTGAATTGACATCAAAGAAGTACTTATTTCAAGTTACCAAGCTCCAACTGCAAACATGACGCGCTCAAAACTTGATGACCTTTCTTCGGAATATGGATTGTGGCGAATCCTGGCCCTGCATCAAGTTTCACAGAAAATTCCTGAAACATTACGACATGACGACGCTCTTCAGGTATTAATTGCAGCTGCGTCTTTCTCTATTGGAGTAATAATTTTCATTGAGTTTCCGCTCTACTTGCCTTCAGTCACTGTTTACTAACGCACTCTGCTTGTTGCATCAACTTGTGAGAGACAGTATGTTGCTCGCGATTGAAGATATGCAGAAACCCTTGTCAGCAGAAGAAATGCAAATCGTATCAAAAATACTGAGAATCCGATGGAAAGACATTCCTATGCGAATGCTGCGTGCGATTCTCCTAGTGTGAGGCTATACATCGGACACGAGGATAAAGTTTGCCGAACCTTCGAAGTTCGGGAAAATAAATATTCGGACCATCTACTCTTTTAATTTCACTGTTGTCACAAAACAATTCCGCCATTTGTGGAGCCATGAAATGGATGAGATTTCTTTCACGGAAGTTGTCACTGTCTCCTGAGTTGATTGCAAATTTCACTCGCCTATTGTTACTTTCTTCGTCGCAATGAAAGGTTTGGGTTCGAAAACATGCGGGTACTTATGCTCGTTCTTTTCTCGTTTGCGAAGATAAACAAATCAGTATCAAGATCGATAACACCACAATCAATTCAAAACTGAGCACCCCCCCCCCCCCGTTGCATTTGAGGTAAAAGGAAATCAAGAGATTCAGAATACAAAAACGCTCAGTCGAAGCTGCGGAAATGAAGAGCAAAAGTTTAAACTGAGCACTGTGATAGAGTGGTAAGTTGCGATCAGCATGGCGCGTTCCATTCGTTGACTGACGTCACATACTTTTCCGATCTTTGAAGTTGTGGCGGGAGCTCTTCAGTTCTTGGTTAAACACACCCGCTAAAACTTTTTCATTTCAGTACATTCTACTCCTGTTTAGTATTCCAAGCTTGGGTGACATAATCCTGATTGGCTCTGGGAAATGAACTTCTGATAATAGAATCGCAAATATTCCGAGTTACATGTGCAGTGTTAAAAGGAGCTCAGCGTCGGGACGATTCTCTGGTGCAGCAGAGATGGCGGCGCGTGATAGAGCGTCAGGATCAAGGTGTGTGTCTCCACTGCGGTAAACTACCTTGAGTTCAAACTGGCTCAAGAAGGTGGCTCACCGGGCGAGTTTCTGATTGTTCGTTTTTCAATGACTGCACCCATATTAGACTGTGGTGGTCGGTTACCACTGTACAGGGTTTACCAACCAGGTACTGTCTGAACTTCTCAATCGCGTATACTCATCCAGTGCATTCCCTCTCAATCGCACTCATTGGTCTTTCTGACTCTGATATTTCCGAGAGCACTAGCATACTGGTTTCAGGCCTGCGGGGTGTTCCTGCGCCAACACCGCTCCGCATGCTGAGCTTGAGCTATCGACGCAGACGAAGTCTCGAGTGCATCTTCGAAGTGCGCTGGAACATTTGCTGTTGCCATCTTTGACTTGAGCGCGTCAAATGCTTTTTGACGTACGCTGGACCAGTCCAATAAGTCATGCTTCGTTTTATCTTTGTTAACCACCAAATGAAAATCGCTGAGGGGAGGGGGGCGCATATCTTGGCAAAATTTGGGATAAACATGCGGTGAAAGCTGCATAATCCCACGAAGCTCCGGAGATAGGTTACCGTTCCTGGTACTGGAAAGTTTCGGACTGCCGCAATCTGCGCGTCATCTTTTTGCACCCCCTCTTTAGAGATTCCATATCTTAAGGTCGAAACATGCTTCACTTGCCGGTCTAGTGCAAGTCGTTTTTAGCAAGTTATTGCCGAACTTCAGAAAACCGTTGCTCGACTTGCCCAATTAAACTTGCGCAAGTGTTATTTGGCCCTCGCAATTAATTGCGCAATTGTCCTGGAACAAGGACTTGCTCTTCTTGCTTAGGGGATGGGGCCTGTTTCGGCAAGAAGCAAGAATTGCTGGGATTGAACCAATCACCGTTCTGCTCGCTTAATGAAATTAAATTGAATTACCCATCGGTCCTAGATATACCGGCTTTCATATCCATTCTCGCTCTCTTCATTTTGCATTTTTACATAAAACAAAAATGACATACAAAGGTGACGTACAAGTCCTAATCGACGCTGTTGAAAAATTTCCGATGCTGTGGAACTCAAGTATTGCGGAATACCGGGACAAGCCAAAGAAAGACCTCGCTTGGGAAGAGATCGGAAAACAACTGGATTCTACACGTACGTAATTTTTTGTTTCAAATAGGTTACGGATTTTGCTGAGTGGTTCTTCTTGGTTTTTGTGATTTTATCAAAATAATAGATGATTATTCCAGCTGACGCCGTTTCGAAACGGTGGAAAAATTTGCGAACACAGTTTGGAGAGGAAGTGAAAACTCAGGCTCTTGGAGCGAGTGGAGCTAAAGGAAAGCCGAAAAAGAAGCCTTGGCAGTATTTTCAGCGTTTGCAGTTTTTGAAGGACGTCATGACGCCCAGAATGTGAGTACTTAGAAACATGAAACAAAGAAAACATCAGTGACCCCTTGACTTCTGTATTTGGGCCAATTAACTTATGATATATACTGTATTATTAAAGGTCATTCGGCAACGTTGAGGAGGAAGCGCAGGAGAGCGGCGAACTTGGCGATGGTGCCGAACAATCTCCTGACGCGGATGCCGCGGATAATCCTGGTACCGGAATGCCGAAATCCACCGGACAGAAAAAGTTCACCCCTGGAAAACGAAAGCGTGGAGCAGGAGGCAACAACGAGTCTTTTCTCAGCAGAGCCGCGGATGCCATGGAAAGACTGAGCAAAGAAGACCCATCGGATGAATGGAGCCGTTTTGGTGCTAGAATTTTTTTAAAACCAGTTTCCATAGCAACTTGGATGTCTTTTCAGGAAACCGCATTGCCGAAATGATTCGCGATGATGTTCGGTTCACCAGACGGGCCACGCTGAAGGGGGAAATTATGGACCTCGTTATTGCGGCATCCCGGGAACCTCAGGTTTTTGAAAACTACGACGGCCAGGAATATCAGGCACTTCAGTGATTACTGTGTAATAGATGAGATAACTTCTTTCAAATGAAAGAAAGTCAGATCCGTGTTTAACAGAAATTTCCACTTAATGAGCTGTATCACACCGCCGAATTTCTATCATGTTCGATTTAGTTCCGCATTTGAATAAAAGAAGTAGGCTACTATGCTTGCAATTGTCCTGGGTCATTTATTATTCAAACAAAAAGAATCATTAGGAAACAACATAAGCAATCTGACATCAACAATTATCGAGTTCCCGCGAACTCGCCGAACGCTTGCCGATCTTGAAATTCAACTCGCCCTTCTTTGGAAAGAAAATAACTCCGAAATCGTTCGCGGATTTCCATTCCTTTACCGAAGATTTTTCGAGACCTTGGTTTTGGTTTTTCCTTGAAGATATTCTCATCTTCAGCGTCCTGGTCAGTGTCTTCCTGAAAAATGTCTGCACTGTCTTTTTCCGAATTTTTCCTGACGAAATTATGAAGGACGATGCATGCAGCAATAACGCGCTCCACCATCTCGGGCTCGTATTCTGCAATTTAGAGTTGAAGTTGAATGATAGATTGAACCCGAATCGTTCAGAATGACCTACCCATTTTTCTTATAAGAATTCGCCAACGCTTAGCCAGAATACCGAATGCATTCTCGACTATTCGACGAGCTCTTGAGAGCCGGTAGTTGAAGATCCGCTCTCCGTCCTCCAGTTTACCAGAATAGGGTGTCAGCAGATTCTCAGCTAGCGGGAAAGCTTCGTCGGCGACAAATACTGGAGGAACTTTGACATTACTTCCCGGCAGAATAAGGTCATCCGGCTTGTCAAAGCTGCCGTTCGTTATCGCGCTCCCCAGTTTCCATCTGGAAAACGTTCCACCATCACTCTGCTTGCCATATCCCCCGATGTCAACAGCTACGAAGTTGTAGTCGGCATCTACAATTGCCATAAGAACCAAGGAATATTCTTTGAAGTAGTTGTAAAACATGGATCCCGAATTGCTTGGGCACTGAAACAAAAACAATTCATTTTTTTCAGTTTCAACAATTTTCTAAATTTCAAAATCATTGTTACTCACCCGTATAATAACATGTTTTCCGTCAATGGCGCCTAAGCAATGAGGGAACTGCCATCTTTTAAAAAACTCGTCGGCGTTCTTCTCCCAGACGGCTTTATTTGGAACCGGTAAGTATTCAGTTTTGAGACTGTCCCAAAGAACTTCACAGGTTTCCCGAAAAATTTTATCCACAGTTGATATTCCCATGCGGTAGCTGGCAGCAACAACATGTTTGTAGCTTCCGGTTGCCAAGATTCTGCGAAAGTTCACATCGCATTAAGCTCATTATCACTTGATATTTTCGCGTTGCTTCCCGCTCGTACTAAGAACACGTATTTCCAACTTACCTCAACGTGATTGCTAGTCTTTCTGCCGGGCCGATAGGAATGGAGTGGGTTCCCTGATGAATTAAGCGATCTTGAACGATGCTCAGCAGCCGGTCGAAATTCTCTTTGTCCATCCTAAAGTACCTGAAATGTCCTTCCGGGTCATGCTCACGCAGCTCCTGGACTAGAGTATGAAATTCGCCTTTTTCGAAGCGCTCCCTGTTGACTTTTCGTACATCGCAGGTTCTTATGTTGCGTAGTACTCCTGAAGCTACCAACATCGCTAGGAAAGTAACAGCCGCAATTCTCCGCTTTCGAGATATGACCTTATCAACCATTCTCCAGAAACAAAATTTGAGAAGCTATCGACTTCTTTTAAATAATGTTTAGTCGGAAAAATTCGGCTGTGGTGAGGGCGGTATCTTGCCGGACTTTTTTGTGATCAGTTGCTCAAACAACCAGCAAATATTTCTTGGCCAGATCTTGCCGGGCAACTTTTATTGCCGGCAAGAAAAGTTGCGCAAGTTAGCAAGAAATTGCAGCAATTTTATTTTTTCTTGCCCAATCTCGGCAAGTGGAGCATGTTCCGACCTTTAGCACTCTGGCCGAAGGGCAGCCAAATGTGCATTTGTTTGGGTTAAGAGCGAAGTTACCTTCGCGAATGTGCTGCAGAACAAGGCGCAAGCTGTCCGGATGATCGCCAAATGTTTTGGAAGCTACATTGATTTCATCAATGTATGCAATGCAATGCATGCATAACAAGTCTCCCATGAGAGTATTGATGGCCTGCTGAAAGATGGTCGTCGAGCATTGGATGCCAGTTGGTAGAGTGACATAGCAAAAGTTTCCAGCGGGAGTCATGATTGTGAGGAATGACGAACCTCTCCTGCAATTGACACTTGATGAAACCCAGCTCGCAAATCTGAGATAGTGAAGCAGCTGCAATTTCGCATGGCATCAAGAATGTCTGCTACGAATGGTATTATATACCGCAGAGTTTTAACGACCTTGTTCAACATTCTAAAGTCGCCAATGAGAGGCCAATGGGAGAAAGGAGAAATCCACAGTACAACACTTTACTCAACTCAACCCAATACACTAGCACCAGGGTTTTATACCCCAGCAAACCTTATCAATAAAAACAGGTAGACATGTGCTCTTAACGAGAGCACAGCCTATAAAAAACATCAAGAGTGAGGCAGAAAGCCTCACTTAGCTCTCCTCCTGGTGCAGTCCATCTCTTGGAAAACTCCAGAAAGCCAAGCATGAAATGCAGAAAGGTAAATGCATAAAGAGGGCAAAAGAGAAATAGAAGAAAATAAGACAAATAAACAACATCAAATATCAACGGATTTTGTCTTGCATTTGTACTATCTCATGTTGTTTCTTGAGCTTTAAAATTTTTTAATTTCTTTGTTCCACTAAATGCGGAACATCAAAAATGAGGAACCACTGTTGACCTGGCTCCTCATTACCGAGATCGGCGTCATCGGAATCGTGTCGAATAGCTCCGGATGATAAACGACAGCAAACATCTGATTCTAATGGGGTACGGTGACGACTGGCCCAATATCTGGCCCAACGGGAGCCATGCGGCGGACGACAATACGGTCACCCGGGGCAACGAGGACGGTGACGGAGCCACCCGGGTCTGGGACTGCGGGAACCGCAGATGACCAGCGCAAACGTGTCGGAGATGGAGACGTAGATGGAGAACGTCGTTGCCGCGGTGGAACAACAGCCTGACTTGCTCGCTGGACTTGACCAAACTCCGTGCGGATCTTCGTGGCTTGGAATTTGATGTACACCAGCTCCTCACGCATCTGTTCAAGGGTGCATTCGATGCGGTCCAGACGGCGTTTTGTTCGACGTGCGAGTTCCGTCATGGCTGCCTACAACATGGCAAACCCAAATGCATCAAAATACAAAGCTAAAAAAACACAATCTGTTCAAACAAAGAAACATCAAATGCATGAAGATGAAGCTAAAAAACAACCTGTGTATACAGAAAAACATCAGAATGCATGAGAGGTGAGCTGAAAACAAGAACAACCTGTAGAGAACAAAAAACAAATAAGCAAAATACGGGAAAAAAACTGAAAATAAACACAACGTGATAATCTGCAACAACAAAACAATCAACCTGGATAAAAATGATATCAAACTCAACATTGAAGACAAAGAAGCTGCTTGCTACCACTGTTAGTAGAAAATGTGTTAGGGGTTCAACTCTGAACATTCTTCCAGTTTGTTGTATTGCGAGATTTTTTGAATTCTATGGAGTCCAAGGGGTAGCAGCTTGGGCCATTACCCGGGGTTCCCGAGAGCTTGAAACTCGGTGAACAACCACGAGAATAATTTTGTTTCTCGACATTTCTGAGGTTTTGTAATGAAAACAAATCCTCCTGACAATGGCAAAGCAATGGTAGACACGAAACAGCAGTGCTCATATGGAAGAAACATCACTAACAAGAGTATGTTTATTTTTGGAGATTTTGAGGTGTCGGGTATGTTTTTTTGTTTACTGTGTTATTGTTCTTACAGGAATAAGATACAAACAGGGTAAAAGAACGAGTTCGGATATTATAAATTGACAATTTTGGAACAAACGAATGAGGATAATATTTTTTTTGAGAAATCTGAATTCGGGTCTTTTTAGAATTTCTCTAACTTAATTACGAAAAGGAGACACGATTTAATATGGTGACACTGCAAAAGTGAATACTCAGTGTCCGGATCGGCGTATAAGCCATGACGCCGACGAGAAAGAGCTAAAGAAGGTGGTATCTGTTGCTCACGTGGCTGAGCGTTACGTAAATTTGGATAAGCATGATGAATGTCATCCACAACATCAACGTTCAACATCAACATCAACAACAACATCAACATCAACATCAACATCATTAATATTCAACGTTAAATTAGTGATTCATGAATGTCATCATCACTTGTACAAAGGAAACAATAAAATAAACGGACGATTTCATAACTTGCCCGTTGTGCTTTGTTGATGGTTCGGAGAGGAGAAAGTCGACGCAGGGCTTTGCTCTCGCATCGAGTGAGTATAGATTTGTTGAAATGGGAGAGGCCATATGTTTATTTTGGAAGTCATGTTGGTTGACAGGGTAAGAGACATGGGAAGCAAAGAGATCTGGAGGTGCCATTGAGAAGGAATTTTGGTGCAATTTGGCGTTGACAGAGTGCGTTCGATTGTGGTGAAACACTGGATTACGGGTCTCAAGGCGTCTGTCGATTGTAGGTTTGGAGGATGATTTTCTGAGTTCGTGGAGGATCTTCGGTGGAATGGAAGCGGAGGTAAATGTGATCAGAAGAAGAGTTAATGTGATGACAGGAAACATGATTCTGAAGAAGGAATGGGAGAACTGAAAAGAAAAGAAGTAACAAAAACATTGAAAATGGAAAGTGAAAATAAACAAAAATGAACTATGAAGAAAACGACTTGGTTCGAAATGCGGTGAGCATGTCGTTGTCAAAATAAAGCCGGTAGAGTGGACACTCGTCGAAGAGTTGTTCGGGAAAGCGTTCTCTTTATCCCTTATGTAACATGTTTTAACAGATCCGATTAAAATTTCGGAACATAAGATGATTGACGAGAAGATCAGCCATAGCAAGAAACTGGTTTGTTGTGCGCTGTGTATATTTGCAGTGCGCAATGGGGCGGTTGTGAAGTGCCTGATTGACGTCGTCATCTTGGAATATGTCATGAGAATGATCGCTTGGCTGTGGCAGTTTACCGGGGGTCGCAATTTTGATGATATGTTGAAGATCAGAATCGAGAGAATCCAAAACATTGAGAGAAGGTCGTTTCATAAAGAAATAACCGTAAGTAGATAGTTGGCAAGCACCAAGGTGTGGTAATGGTCGAAGTCGTCACCAAACATTTGTCGTAATTGATGAAAACGCTTGGCAGTAGAAAGATCGGCATTAGGGACATCTTTGGCAACAGGATTATTGAGGATACGGAATTTTTTTGCAAAGTGGGGCTGTGATCAGCTGTGTTGGGGACGGTTCAATGTCGCACAACGGCGAAGCCAAAATGAATTTGTTCTAGCCTCGTGCGGATACACGACCGCCTATGTCCCTTCGATTCTTTGAATGAAATCTTTCGGTTGTTTGCTGAGCGCCACTCGAATTTTATTTTTTACTGAGATTTGAAAATTCTATTTCACCTCCCTGGTTATTTTGAAAATGCGTCCGAGACCTTCGCAACCTGGAAATGTTGCCGCCGCCAACCCGAATCTCTTCGGTTACCGACCGGCCGGTTCGACCGATGCCTGGAAATGTACAAATCCCTAATCTGATCATCATGTTGCTAGGCGATGTTTCGCAAATGTCTTTTCTTTTGATGGTTATCTTTGTATTGTGAGCTTTAAGCGTGTTAATTTTTCGACACTTGTGAGTCGGAAAAGGTCAGATCCTTCTCTCGATACGGTAGAAAACTTTCATTTTTTCGATTCCTTGCTTCCCTTTCTTGAAATTCTGTATTGGCGTGGTCTAGTTACGAAATCCTTCACTTCGATAAAGAGCTGTTTCTGCAACAGGAAATTGTCTGAACAAAGTGGCTTGGTTCTCCATACAAGTTTTTACAAAATTTACTTCGAATACACGTGATATCGTGTGGTTCATACGATCGAGAATCAGATAAAGCCATAAATGGGCATTTTCAGCAAGTCGTAGTTGTTTCAAGTTGCTCAACAGCATCTACACTTCTTCAGCGTTGCTGTTGTTACACTTGCTCGGATCTCCAACACCTCGTTCAGAACATGTTCGTGGAGCTGACGCCGTACATCAGTGAAAAAATCAGTTTCGTCAATTTCTGATTTTTCGTCTAGTGTCTGAAACCATGAATTTGAACATGATGATCGTGTAAAGTTGAAAAGCGGTGATTAAAATGTCGAGACTTGAGAAGCTTGTATCAGTTACACCTACACGCACTGTTTCAAGATTGTAAATTGCACCGCATCGGCTATTCCAAACGTCGGATTAATCAAACCGCTGAATTCAGGTTTTTTTCGATGGAATAAGAATGCCAGGTTCCGGTAAGTAACTTTGGCCGGCGCAAAGCCGGTCATGCGATGAATGTGGTTGCTTATAGTTCTGACAAGTTCCGGCTGAATCGATATGTAGTGGTGGGATTCATCCCGCGTGAAAAATCTGAGACGTACCCCCTTGATTATTTGGTTGAATCGCTGACATCTGCGGGCCTTTAAAAACGATGATATAGTATAATCATGAATCTCGTATTTGTTATAATCCTCGTTCGCAAGATCTGAATAAAATTCACCGCCGTGATCAGTAACACTTTTTTGAGAAGAAACTTTTTTTCAGCATTTTTCATAAGAGGCGTCAGTCAAGTTGATGATTTTTGTTTGGATTTACAGGCTCGAAAAATGCAGATCGACAGTGTATCAGTGACCGTCAGAATCCATATAAAACCACCGTTAGCGTCAAAGTGATCTCAAATATCAACGGGATCAGCCATTCATGGAGCACAGTCATCACACACTGGGAAGTATGTTTAGTTAGATGTGTGATTAGAACCAAAAAGATTGGAGTGCCTGTCTATCATGAATGGTTTTTGAAATGAACGCCTCAATAAACGCCATCACAAAACCAAGCCCCTTCAAAAACTTTGCCGGTCGCGTCCAGGATCTGTGTATTTCTGCCAGGTATAACATCCACGACATTTGACGGGACGCCGTTCAGAACTACAATCGCAACCGCAAGCCGCCTGACGTTTGTGAAAGCAGATAAAGTCCTTCTTTTTGCACCGCACCAGAACACCAATGGCTCAAAGAATCTTGCACACGCATGGCAGCATCTCCACGGAATACTTCACCAGACGACTTCAAATGACTATGTCACTGGTTATTATCGTCACAGAAGCAAACAAACGACTGTCATTAACATCTCCCGCATAAAGCTGTTTTATCCACGTGAGTCCATCTGACTCCGAACCGCCTCTTCAAGTTAAAAAGCGGACACTAGAGATGGGATCCTGTGGGCCGACGAACAACGCAATGACAAGAATGGTGATTTTTCTTCGGACTATAGAGCCCCTCTTCGAGCTTCTGCCACAAGAACTGCGTCAGCAGATGAACACGCCACTGAAGCCACAATTTCTCCACAGCTTACGGTCAAATTTCAAACCCATTCCAACCACGGCTCAAGATGTCGTTATCAAGAGAAGGGTCAAGAACACCTTGCGCTGTCAGCACGATTCGCAAAAATGCAGGTACTTTGGTGCAACATTCTTTTCAGCCGACTCTGGAGCAACATGCAGATGAAGAAAGTTCAGACCCATATCAACAACCTGTTCGCCGTAGAGACAAAGTACGCAAAAAGATAAGTTGTCTGGTCGAAAACATGAATATCCCTGTACGAAGAAGGTCTACCATTAACAAACGCTTACTATGGCTAATGTTGTTTTCCTGGATGTTCTCAACGTGTATAGCGCTACGAACGGCCTTGTAAGACTGTTGGCATCAACTTTCACGGGTATCTTCGACGTTCACCACTATCACGCTTGTGAGACCTTGCCAGATACACCTTTTCCAAGAAGTGGAACGTCCGACGTCTTCGTACTCAAACGTCCCAAAAACACCGTCAAGGCCATCGCTTGTCGAGCAACCTTGAACTATGCTCATGTCACCACCTTGTTCTGGGGATCCACTGATACCATCAGCAGTAACACCAGAAAAGAGGTCACACCTGGTGATTGTCGAAGTATGTTTCAAACTGTTGACTGTTTTTAAGTCCACATGGAGAAGTCAATATCAAGTCACTAATACTAGTTCATGTCTTGTCCCAACCATTTCAGCGACGACAACGATAAACTGTATGGTGGCAGAAACCGAATGGTAATAATAATGAAATAAGTTGTACTTATACTAATTGTTTTGAACTAATGAGGTCAGTTGGCGTCAATGCTGTTGCCTGTGTCAGCGAGATTCGCAAGCGTCCAGATTGGTAACGGATCTACCGTCGCGTGAATGCGATTCTGAAAAATTGCATTCGAGTCGAATTCGATGAGTATACGGAAGAGCAACTCCAAAGCGAACTGAATACATTCAGTCCACTGTAGTCTGGAGGTCCACAGCTTTATGTAATCCCCGAGCGAGGGCACAATTATGTAACTTTTGGCTAGAAAGTAATGCCATCATTCTCATTTTGCTTCGGTTGGCATGAATTTCACTCATCGCTATTATTTTTCTGATCTGGTAAGATGCTTGGCTAATATCTGATTATGCATCCGAATTCTTGTCTGCTCCTCTTTGGAACGTGCGAGGATGTACTGGATTTTGCACTGACATATATTAATCGAATCAAAACGATAGCTCTTAATTTTTTCTCGTTTCTTATTTTCTTTCTCTCACCACACCATGGCCCACCAAATCCCCGATGAGATGCGTGTTCGACATATTCGAGATTGATTTGCCACGTATTCTGACATCACTAATGCTAGCCATCTCTCAAAGATTGAATGCCTGCTGGAACGCGTTCTGAAAATCATCGAAGAGCAAGGACAACCAACCATGCTGCGTGTGACGCATGATGGTTATCAACAGTGCGTAGATTGTTCAATTCATTGTGTTTCGTGCATTTTACCAACATGTTAATAGCGAAGAACCCATTCCGCTTAGTTCCACTAAGCACGCTTCACGAGTTGATTGAAGACGATGACTTTAGTATGGCTGACGAGAATAACTACTTGCTGGCCGAAATCACCTTGCGACAAATTATTCGCATCGAGAGATCTTTGATTCCGCGAGAAGACCAAAGTGAAGACATGGAGGTTGTTGTCTTAATGTAAGTCAGCTCCAGTCGTTTGGCAATTCGGAGCAGCAATTATTTATCTTGCATTTATAATGCCGTCGGAGCTTCCATTCATACCGCTGTTGGAGCAGCCGAGCAAATCCCGCAATGGCGTGAGAAGTTGGAAGAGTATCGAGAAAAGATCACCAAACATTCTTGCACCGCTCTTTATTCACGAATTCCCGGAGCTCACCGTGGAAGAACGCTCCCATGCAGTTCAACCAGGTCATCCGATAGGCCCTGGAGCAGATTCCAAAATATATTTTTTGGAATACGGTTAGTTCCTGTAGATTTCTCTTTTAAGCTTTCTTGATTTATGAAATATTTATTTACCGTTGACGAATTTTTTTTTGTCACTATCCAAAATTACACTGCGGAATGTCAACCATTTTTTAGTGCGTTTTTTGGTGCGCAAATTGTTTAGTGAATTACTGTCCTAAAATGCTCCAGATGCTGTTATTTCATGTGTCACATAAAACTGAAATATTTCCTCGATTGGAGATCGATTACCAGAGAAAATGGAAATCGTTGGCGTTTATCTTCCGATTCTTCCATACTGAAGCTGATCAATTCCGAATGATAGGCAGTTTATTTTGTAAAGCTGCAAGGTATAAGGCAACAAACTGAGCAATTTTTTTAAACACCGGATATGCCACAATATTTTCTCGTGTTTTCATTTGATATTCAGATTTATTTACAAAGAAAAAAGGCTAGCACTTCGAAACACGCATCTGAATGATTTCACCACTCCTATACCTGGAACTCAAACGTCTGCATCCGAACAAGTTATCGAGTTCACTTCATTCTTGCACAGACTTGCGCCAGATTGGATGACCTTGATCCCAAGAAGCCAGGCAACAAACCTTAAACTCTGGCGTTTTGCTACGTACCATGATGAGACCACAGTATCAGCTACTTCCACTACTCCCCCAACGCTCACTGAATTACCGGTGGAACAACTGCCCAAGGATTAAGGAGCAAGCTCGGGAAGATTATGATTAAATCATGGAGCGAAGACGCTTCGACGGAAAGAGCAAAGACGCTTCGAAAACACCGGCAAAAAGTAGCAAAAGTACATTACCAGCAGAGAGCTGCTCTGACAGCAATGCCTGTTTACCAATGCTGGGTCCCGCGCGGTGCCATGTCTTTGGTTCTTCCCTGGCAGCAACCTCAGTTGAAAAGATCTGCTCTTAGCAATCCTTATCAGTCTACAGAGTATCGACCGCCCACCAAAAAATAGAATAACGACCTGGTCAACGCAGTTGCCAATTCACTGGTTTCTGAAGTCCATCATCTGGACTGCGACGGGAGAAGAAACGTGTTCAACTTCTGTCGCTGATGGCGTCGAAGCGGCCCAACCACTAGCCAATGCCAAAGCATCGTCTCTCATGGCGACTCCGCAATGCTTCATCAATGCATCAAGGTCACTGCCGGTGTACTGGGAGGAAGATCGCGCTGTGGCAAAGAGCCGATTCTTCAAAACCGCTCCGTTCCACCCGATGAGATCACCCTATTTTCAACGTTTGTTCCCACCTTCGAGATGGGGTCTTTGGCTTAGTAAACGAGAGTATCTATCCTTGGCATAATGAAATGCCTATATGAAAACTGCCAATAGTTTTATTGATAGAGCCTACAAACTGCCAGTCGCCTTGTCTACCTCCTCGAATGACAAACCAGGTGTGGAACGATTGACAAGTTTACCCATTAGCGTTCTAAGCGGCTACCTTGATAAACTAGGACAGCTCTTATTGGCTCTGGATACGAGTGGCAACTGAAATTTCTCCGAGCTTCTTCAAGCCGAACGCACTGGGTCCCAGGTACAATAATGTTCATGTATACTACCTGGAAGCATCTTCTGATCGGTACCTGAATAGCTCCTGATCCGAATTTGCTGATTTTATGCCGTATATTCAACCGTAAGGGCCCTTAATATGTTTAACTGAAAGCAACCCCGGACGACGCCTCCTGTTAAGTACCAAGTACAAATTAATACAGCCAACACTCATGCCCAACGGCTGTGAATATCCGCATGAACACCGGCTACAGATTATGAATGGATCGGAGTGACAGTTGCCTTCACCCATATTCACGTGACCTCTGCGCAGGGTGTTATATTGCAATTCCATCAAGATGGATTCGCCGCTCATCACGCAGGTACTCTGATCCCATTTTGCGTCTCATCTATTCCTGTATCAGCTTTTTAACACTCTTCTTGAAATAGTCCGCGATCCAGTTCTTTGGGAGTTTTTGTATAAATTTGATAGAAAAAAGGTATCGCAGTTACCCCAAACTTCCAGTTTCCAAGACTGCCCACTTTCCAATGGACTCATGCGCATTTGGTCTGAGTCTGACTCATTTAATTGCCGTAGGTCCCTTATAGGGCCGCAGCGACCCGAAAAGTCTTCCCCGATGGTTTCTCCTGTCATCTTCGCGCATCTCACACATCTCCAAATTGTCAGTTACTCATGTTGCGGACTATTTTCTTCTTTTATGTAGTCTTGTTCTCACTTCAACTTTGTAAATGCTCTGCTAGAATATCTCGCAATATTTTTATCCTCATCTGCTCGCAAAGTGCTATGACTATTTTAGTCTCGTCTGGCCAGAACGCGACAGAAAATCTTTTTACAACCATCACCTCGCGCCAGTCGAATTCCGCTCCGAGTGCTATCCCCCGTGGCAAGGTCATCAGTGAGTACTAGTATCACGTCACTTCGCTCATTGTATCACTTGTGCTACCTTGTCTTACCCTCATCTCTGCATCGAATTCTACTGAATCTGCCGGTTCTGCGTCTCGTCTAGATCTTCGAAGTATCCTGAATGATCCTGCAAGACAGCACATCTTCTACCGCCTGATGCGGTTCACCAAGTCATGCCAAAAAGATTTTGGAATAATGGAGTACCCAACATCGACCTTTTCTACTTCTGACATCAACGTTACCTGATCACCCCCTAATTATCTCGAGCGTGTCTCAGTCAAACAGTCTAGTCCTTTTGTCGTACAACAAGGATCACTAGAATCAGTGGAGCGCCTCATCAAGTCCATTGACCGTAAAATCCGAATGAAAGCCCCAGCCCAGAATAAGAACCCC
>JAQIWT010000320.1:0-23455 GCA_034696485.1 Isohypsibius dastychi
GTCGTCTGATTTCATGGATTTGCCGAGACTTCGCTTGAAAAGTTCACGTGGGTTCACACATTTTTGGATGTTCTTTTTTTAGATATTTTCCGCGTTTAACAACCGATAATTTTGTTGAAACATTTTTCATCGTTTGGGTTTAAAGACACGAGCATGAGTTCTGCGTTCTTTTGCAGTTGATTTATTATTTGATAATCCAGATGTTGTTCTTTGATTATGCAGCGTTTATTAAATCTGATTGTGTTAAATGTTTCAACTTTTCAGGCAGAATTAGAATATTCGGTGAAGGATTGTGGGGCTTGAGCTAGCAACAGCAATCGAAACAGCCCCCGAAGCTCGCTCGTTTTCCCCATCGCCTTGCTCGGCTTACGCGCATTCGCACATGCTCCACTCACAATCAGTCGAAAAGGCCCTCGTCGTCTTCGACGTTCTCAACCGCGTGGAGTGAATCAATATTTTGCTGGGTTCCCTGGTTCCAGACTCCCCGACACGTTTCTCCACAAAATTCGAGAATTTTGATTATTTGTGTGGTGGAATTCTCCGTTATCCGCATGCAGGACCTCAGTGTGATATGTCGACCAAAGATAACCATTTACCTATTATCAGCGGCCCAGAAAGTTCGCTGTTTCATGACCAAAGAACCGGTGATTATTTCACGACTTACGAGTAAGTGGAATATTAATCATGTCAGAAAGAAACGAAGATTCAGCTGTTTTTGGTTTAGCGCCTTTTTCGAGCATGTGCTTTCGGAGAAGTTTCCCGTTCTCGCGGGAAAAGTCCACCATGAATCAGTCTCAGGAAAGTCATTGACATGGCATGAAAGGACGCTACCGAGAACGGATATTACAGAATACAAAACATCGCTGGATTTCCATTTGGAGCTCGCTGTCCTGTTTATGGTCCCTTTCACCCCAATGAGATCTTTGGATGCCCTGGTTAATTCGCTGTTTGGATATCTGGAAGAGCGTTTCATGAGAAACGAACCTGTTCTTGTCTTCCATGCCAATTCCTGGTAATAGCTGATTTATCTCTGTCTTTGCAGATTTTTACACATTGAATATTTTCAGGATTCCGGGGAAGATCGTGAATGTTCGTTTAAACCGCATTCATCCTGAAAATGTGATTTTGGATGGCACGAGGTAAACATCCAGGCGATGTGCAGAAAATGATTTCTCGAATTTTTGAATGAATTTCCTATTCAATCGATCCAAGTACTTCGATCTTGGCCACTTTCAACTTCGTGTGAAAAAGTGTTTTTGACTAGGTTTGTTTTTGTTTTAGATATCCACCATCTGAGTTCGGGTACGATGTCCAGCTATTTTCTGCTGAAGATGAGCAGATCCGAACAGATGTGCGGTGCTTCGATTTGAGGTAAATTATTGGTCTCTTTTTTCGGTAGGAAATTGCCAGCAATTGACAAAAAGATGGAATATTGTTTTAAGTGAAATTTAGTGAAACCGAAGATTTGGATGGGAGGGTTCGCGTACTGTACTGTTCTATCGGATAGTGTGTTTAGTTAAGTCTGCCTGATGTCGAAATCGAACTTGTAAGATAGCTTGCGTCGAGCTTGCTTGCTTCCGTAATCGCCATTCTACGACAGTGCTGCCCTCACCTATTTTCCTCACAGATTTGAGCTTCTAGGTTGCTTCTGCGTTTGTGAATCCTCAAGGCGCTTGCTACTTCGTAGCTATTCATTTCCGGTTGAATTAATGCACGAAATAACAGCTGTTTTTCGTAACTCCAGCGTTCATTCAGCTGATTGCTGGCAGCGAGAATACATATTTCCTTTGGTTGAGAATTTGTTTCTTTCTTAGAAATCAATTTTTTAAACTTGTGATTTTCTTGAGATGCTTTTCTTTGCCGGATACAGCTACAAGCTTGAACGTATGTAAATGTACCAACCAACCAACCGTGCTTTTGGCCACTCGTTTACTAATCCGGATTGGTTCAGGCCAAACAGTCGCTTGGCTTTGATTGGTTGAGGGGGTGAATCGTTCATCAGGGTGTACGTGGTATCCCTCGACCCGCTCCTTGATCGAAGCTTATTGAATTTATGAAAAATTATATCTAAATTCAAATTAGCGAACTTCTATAACCAAAATATTTTTTTCTTGTTAAAAACTACCGTGTTTGGTTTGTTGCGTTTAATGGTGGTCTGATGAGGTCTGAGAGGGCGGTCGATTAAGCAGCACGTGTTTGCTGTGTTTCACAGGCGAGGCGAAGGCTCGTTTTCAAGAGAACTGCTGCGCTGCAGCCTGCTCCAACACTGCAAGTGCCGAAAATCTGGCAGTGTATGGTGTCTCAAAGTAATTGCATCTTTTCTTGTTGATATGCTCCTGTATGTCAGAATTTTGATATCTAGGATAAAACTGTGGAATTCTTCAATGTAGACAACGTCGCATGGTGGGATATGTTTGCGGGACCCGAGCCTAGATTTTCTGTACCCTCCAAACCCACCAAACATTTCCCGCGTCAGGACAAACTGGATAAGCACACAATGGACCGCCAAAAATCGAAAAAGGACAACAAAAATCTTCTGATGCTTGGAAAAACCAGCAAAACCCTCAAGGACCTGGGAAAAGGAAGCTCAAAGAAGCGTCAACGTGAGAAAAAAGTCTTGCATCCCTTTTTTGTGAAACTTGACCCTTTGCTTGTTTTAAGCAGTCGAGGACGACTCCCAACCATCCACAAGCTTTAAAAAGAAGAAGTACAGCTTGGAGTTCAGGAAAGGACTGGCCAGAAGTGATGCTTCGACTAGCAAAGCCCAGACTCCAGAGGAAAGGAGACAGAAGCAGAAAGAGTACAAAAAGAAGGTAAAAGGACCTTTCCCGGCGGTCTGCCGGCTTCTTTATGGTTTTTCATTATAGTGGAAGGAAAAGCTAGCGAAGGAGCGTGAGCAGCTCAGCAAAAAGTGGGCGCAGATCTTCACAGTTGGCGAGGACCTCAATCAGCCAAATTTGAAAGTATTGGAGTTGTATGTTGTGGGGAACCTGGTTTCTGACGGTTTCTCGTTGCAGCCTATTCCAGTTATCCCTAAAAGACTGTGTACTGATCTTCCTGAGCAGTTCATAGGCGATGGGTTGTTCGTGCTGGAGTTCCTGCGCACATTCGGAGCCAAATTCGAAAAACCAACACATGTTTCGGATTTGATCAACTGGGGTGAGTTCGTGAGAGAAATTAGCATTGACCAGTGTCCTTTACATGCTTGTTTGTAGATTTGAACAACTTACATGCGGCGATAGCTTCGGAGAACATTGACGGAGAGTTTACTCGTTTGTTGGGGTTTTTCGCCAAAGCTGTGATGTCTTGCGTTCCTCCAAACTTCATGGAAGCTGGTGAGGAGCTCCTTGAGGTACCATAGTGACAAGATAACGTATATTTATTCTTCTAGATGATCCGTCATCATCCATATATCGGTCTGGGTGGGAGCAATTGGGATTGAAAATTGCCCAGTCCACACGTGTGAAACTTGGTAAAAATTGTAGTAAACTGACAAGGAACTTGGTGAGGAGTTGGGATTTTGTTTTAGGGCTTGCTTTCAACAGGCTACCGGTGTCGTCATCCACAATTTCCGAAATTACACGTATGTGCCTGCTGGTTGCATCGCTCACTTTGCGATTGCCCGGAAGTACGGAAGCGAAATCTGATGGAGTGATTCTGAGATTCCTGCAGTCCCAGGCAGGAACCACTGTATATGATGTGATATACACGCATTCTGTATTCGCCTTGTCTTTCGGTAAGTGCGATTTGCCTTCTCGACTATTCTGGGTTCAACTGCTATGTTTTGCAGAACAACGAATGAACCTCGTGGTGGTCTTCACTCAGTCTGTGATGGAATCGGACTTTGTTAGAGAAACATTGGAAACTCTTAATTCGGCAACCGATGATTCGGAACGGAGTCTCAGGATGTTGAAGAGCTTAACGGAAGAAGTCAGCCGGATATGCAAAGCAAAAATCGCAACGACTGTGTAAGTGAACAAAAATCTTTTGAAATGTGTTTTCCGTTATCTAAGATTGAGGCGAAAATTATGGTCGAATCGAAGTATTAAAATGTCACTACCCACCTAAAATTTCAGGGCGTATTTGATAGAAATAACTTTTTATTTTTGTCAGTTATTCCCGGTAATCAGATTTCATTCAGTCCGTTAAAAACGTGAAAACTTTTCTCGTTGAAACCTTGTGTTTTGAGTTGAGTTTTTGGTCAGTGAATTATATTATGATTTTACTTGTGTAGCATGTTTGGTCAGGACGGAGGATCTGGAACACGATCTTTGAGAATTTGTTCTGTCGTTTTAGTGCGAAGGACCGACCTGCGGATAAATCATCTGAAAAAGGAGATAGATTCCGCCAGCTCCTGGAAGCCTATGCGCGTAAACGGTCAGAACTGCGATCCGATAAAGGAAGAACTACGCAAGCATTGGTAGACGATATCCGCGTTCTGGGTGAAGGTCGGCGCAAGCGTCGTTTGTCTGACGGCGATATGCTGGCCCTGACGGAAGCGCTCGCCGATTTGCAAAAGAAATTCGACACGAATATCCACGACGAAAAGCATCAGCTTTCCGAGGCGATTTTCAACAGGAAGCTGAGTGTCCGAATGGAGCAAATCGGACTGGACCGGCATTTTTTTCATTACTGGCATCTTCCGCTTTATCCCGGCGTCCTTGTGGAGCGATCGTCATCCAGCGAGAGCAAGATCTGCTCAAAGGGATGTCTCTGCGAAGTTATCAACAAGGAAGTTCAACAAGAACAGACAGCGTCGTCTTGGTGGATGATTAGTCCGGAAGACCAACTCATTCTATCGAAGGGTCTTTCTCTCCATGGTGAACGCGAAGTGGCCCTCAAACGTGGTCTCGACCAGCATGTAGCTTCCAAGTCGGTCGATGGCTCCCCGGCAAAAGATTTAGTTTCGATTATGAAAGATCTTCCTCGTCCGATTCCGGAAATATCTCCCGATATCAGCTGGGAAGATCAGATACTCGACAAGCTGAGATCAAGCCTGATCGCATTGGAGGCGAAGCTGCAGAAAACACGCTTAGGTGGATGGAATGTATGTTGGAATTGGTTTCATTTCCTAAGCACGCTGTGACATTGATGTTGTTTTACAGCCGCCGGAAGATGAGAAGTGGATAGCTAAAGTGAACCGGCCTTTTGGTCAGCCTGATGAAATTGAGCCGGAAGAAAAAGTTGAGCTGGAATCCGGTCCACCAAGTAGCCCTGAAATTCTTGCACCGCCTGCTGAGATTTTGGAAGCAGTTCCGCCAGGCTTGACGAACGGGCATTCGCATCCGGAAGAACCCTCGGCGTGCGAGCCTATGGAGCTGGAAGACAGCGCGCAGCGTGAACCGGAAGTACCCGGTCTGGTGGAGTTGATGAAAACTTCTTTAGAAAACAACGGAAGTGAGGATAAGGATGACGAAAATGGACAGAGCACCCATGTTGTCCAAGCTGTTCCCGAGCCAGTCGTTGTTGAGACTCAAACGAATAAAGATCTGAAGCGGCTGATTCAGCGGGTTGGCGAACTTGTTGAGACTGTCAGGCTACGTTACATTGGTGCTCCGCTAGGTATGTTACTTCGGTGAGTTTTTGAAATGTTATATCTGACGGAATTTTACCATTAAGTGACGATCGGCGAACAATCCAATAAGGACGCCAGTCAACTGGAGCATTGGAAGAGTTCCTTACAGTCATGTAGCAGCCCATCCCAAATAAATCTGCATTTGCACGTTTTTGAACATTGCATCTTGTGGAATAAAGCTGTGGTCGCTGGACTCTGCAAACAGTGTCGGAAAAAGGGCGAGCCGGAGAACCTTGTCGTCTGCGATGGGTGGTCAGTTGTTGATCAAAATATAATTTCATGGGTGTTTTATGTATTTGTTTGTTTTTAGTGATCGGATATACCATTTTTACTGCGTCGAGCCACCCGTCACGGTAGGGAGTTTCTCCGGTGATTTTTCCTCTTGATTTAATATAGTTTTGCCGTTATAGGAAATCCCGAAAGAACAGTGGTTCTGCATGATCTGTAAACCTCCACCCGCAGTTCCTCGAAGCCGTCGGGTGCGTCATACTGTTAACTACAGCGAAGGTGTAGCGCCATCGCAGGAGAACGTTGCAGTGGCGCCACCTGTGGTTTCCGATCCTGGTCGACCAAAGATTTCTGATCGAGCTGCTCGGGCTCTCCAACGAAGTCATGCCTTATATGGAGACCGAGATAGTGTTCATTCCGAAACCAGCAGTGCCGCCTTCTCAGCTGATGGTGATGGAACCAGGCGATCAGCGCGGTCGAAGCGTGTTGATTACAAGGAACTGGATGGTGGACCGAAGGATGTGCCAAGTCGAGCTGAGTCGATCGAAGAAGATCTTACCGAGGAGGACCTGGAATATGTGAATGGCGATTTCCATATCGAGAATGAAATTCAGTCTGGTTCTGAAGACAGGTAAATGAGGATTATTTTATGGAGTCATTTCGGAAGTTATTTAGCTTTTGTGTTTTAGTGAATATGATCCGCAGTCAAGTCCACAAGCGCAGTGGGGGAAAAAGCATAAGAAACACAAGGTTTCCAGGCGGTGATCCCCATTCCACGCACCTGGATTTAGTGACCTGAATAGTTTGAACATGGGCTATGCATGAAAAAGCGTTTGAGTTTTATTTAATTATAAGTGCCGAATCGATCTGTGACCTTGTTCATGGCCGATAGTTGACGAATTTTATTCGTTCTTCTGCTGAAGTGATCCGACCGTCCCACTCTGTTTTTCTCGTTGGTTCATTCGTTCCTGGATTTTTTTTCTACAGCGAGAATATTGTTTGAATAAATTTAGACGGAAGGAGGTAGAAGTTCTGATCGATAAGCGACTGCGAAGTGCGAACTACCATACAGATGAGTAGATGTTTCAGCTAAGTGTATGGGTCTCATGGAAATGAGGCGTTTCGATGTTCGTTTACCTGTAGCTGTTCAATGTGATTCAAGATTTTACCGTCATCACGAATTAGATTTTGATGTAAATTAATCGAACGATGATTTTATTTTTAATGCTTCAAGTCTTTGCAGAAACTGCTTCGATGTACTGTACAGTACTGTAACCAAACAAAAGGATTGGAGGAGGTTTTAAAAAGATGTAAACCTTACAAACCTTTTGCATTCGAACTGAAAGTGCCATCTACAGAGTAATTTGTAGATCTTTTTTCTTCGAACAGTCAGTTTATCCAAAACCATGCCATATCAGATACACGCACCGTGAAGAGAAACAGAACAGAGGAAAAATAACAAACTAACACGAAAGAAACAAGGAAGATACTAACTCAATTGCTTTTACAAATAGGAATATTTCTGGGTTAATAAGGCCTATACTACACAACGGGATCATTCAGGCGCGCACTGGTGATCGAAACCGTAACCCAAGCTGGGTCCACACAAAAGCTTTAAAAAGGAACTATACTACAAACATTTTACAGTTCAATAACGACTTCTTGGACGTCCACGAACGAGTTGTAAAGGTCGGTGGCGGCTTCAACAGGTGTCATGTTTTCTACGCCGATGGAAGATTCCAACATATTCAACGATTGACCAAACGTAGCTTTCCAAATTCCGCAAAACCGAGCTGCAGCAGTGGTATCAAATCCATCGTGCCAACTTGAAGCAACAAGTCGCGTCAGAGCAAAGTCAGTCATATCGTTGAACTAGAAAAAAAACAAAACATTAATATTCAGTCCGAAAAACCCAATAAAACCAAACGAATTAATATTCATAAATGACTAACGAAAAAATATATTTACAAAACCAACAAATACAACAACAGACAACCTTCTTCAAAATACACTCGACTTGAAAAACTCACATATTCCATAGTCATGTTCCCAACACCCAAGACCACAAGAACGGTTCGATGAAGAAAAGTGGCCGGGTCGCTGATATCAGAGTTGACATTGGCATTCTCCCGGAAAAAGCAGTCGACAACGAGGTAAGATTGGAGGATGACAGCCAAAGCGGCGATGGCGGAAGGTGGGACATTCGACGCAACACCAGAATCTGAAAAACAAAACCTGGATTAAATTCAAAGGAAATAAGATCCGAAGTCACCATGGACATTTATTGCTAATATATCCGGTCTGACAATTTACACCTGCTTGCTAGCAAACGACATGATCCCTTGTTCAGCTTGACTTTCCTGTCATCTTGTCTTCCAGACACGCTTTCTCTAGACTCGATTAATATTTATACGATAAATGGGGAAGCAATTAAGCGTACTACGCCACACCTTTTGGCGTACAAGTCTTCTCTCCGAAAAGACGCCGGCAGAGAAAAGCTCAAGGAAAACCGCCCAAATGGAAAAAGCAATATTTTCTTCAAGGGCCATCAAGATCATCTGCCACGCTAATTAATGAAATTAGTGGATAAAAAAGAGCAGTTGCCAACTGGCTCCAAACATCAATGACCTCTCTGAGACAACAGCGCACCGCAATAAATTTCTTTTGCGAGACAAAAGGAAGTCGATGACTTTTCGTTAATCCAGATGTTTCTTTCTGTGGTATGAAGAGAGACGTTTTCCCCTTGATATCTAAATTTGAGATCACGACTTGTTTACGTTAAATCAGAAAATAACAGGAACATTACTGCGTGAAAAATAAATTTGATGCATTCCCATGACCAGTCATTAAGATATCATGGCGATGAGATCATTTCACATAAAACGACACGCCAAGGTGCCGGATAAATCACTGAACCGCACAAATGGGAAGGATGGTTAAAACGGCGAAACCGGAAGACGCCGGTAATTTAAATTTCACGGGTTAATCTGACCGATTTTATTCCTAGGGATTATTGTCGCCATCAGAGCGGCACCACACCAATTTCGACTTGACTAATTGCTCTTTTAATTTTCATTGAGATTGAACCAACTCACCCATCATAAACAACGTGGCAACGGCGAGAATTTGCTGTTGAAACGGCGAGTCGACGCTCTGACGAAGATGGGCCTCTTCAAGATAATGAGGAATAAAAGAGGCCGGTGTCCAGTCAATCACTTCCCACTGAGTGGTTTGTAACATTAGCTTGACAGCAATCTGCAATATCATAAAGATTAAATATCTTGTAAACATCACTGGATATAAATGTGACAATTGTTGATAATCGCGACAAACAGCAATAAAAATTCGATTGTGATTACAGAATTCTCGTATTCAAAAAGTTTCAACGAATATCTACAATACATAAACAATTTCAAATCACAATTTAAGATACAAATAAAATATATTTGTTGCTTCAATCTTTGAAAGTTGGCATGGCAGACGTGTTCCTTCAGTTTGGAGCACTCCTTACAAGTTTCAATGGTTAATCAACTTATCATCATCTTCAATGCTTTATAAAACTCAAAGACCAAGTGGCAGGTGCAGGCGACCAAGCGCAACAGGCATTCGCATGCTGATCCACAATAATCACATAGCAGCGCAAAGACCGCCCGGACGGCCGCCGCACTTTCCATCGCTGCCCATATTCTTATTAGCTACACACCTTTCCTTTTCAAAACTTTTCAGTGATCAGGAAGTATTGAAAGATTAGACGGCGATCGAGGCGAGCCGAGCTCATACCTCTACTGTCATTCTGACTAATTTCTCATTTGCTCTTTCATAAACCATCGCCACTCGATGCGACCAAACAGGAGGTAAATGGGATTTAAATTCTCTCTTTGAAACTTGGACGACCGTAAACACCTGTCCAGTCCTCCATTCACAATTTTCAAGGAGAAACTATTTGACTAGACTCTAAAATACACATCAACGACTTGCAAACCATTTCATAAGAAATTTCTATTGATTTGCAAATTATTCATGCTTCCACGAAGGCGCAAGACCAATTTTTATAATCAAACTAGGAGAATAAATTCCATAAGTGACCTTAACTGTATGTTGAATTCAACAGATAAATTTATAAATTTACGAACCTGAATATCGGCAACTGCTTTCGGCGATCGTGCACGGCCGACGTTTCCGGTGAATGCCGGTAAAATGTTATCCAGATCTGGGTCATCATCCAAGAGCTGCTCGACGATGACTAGGGCTGCCTCGAAGATACAATCCAGGGGGATTTCATTTGCCGTGCAGTCTTCCGATTTTGCAGCGTTGGACATGAAACGATCGACGAACGAAATTGCCATTTGGATAGAAGCCAGCGACAATTTCTTCTCGCGATACCACTATTTTCAAGAACAGTGTTTATTGCCAAGCCAAGAAAAACCAAAACACTAAACTCACCTGAAATGCCCGGAACCAATATTCCTGTCGTTCATCCAAAATATTCCAGCTGGCAACATTCAGGCTGATTTGTTGCTCCGTCAACTTCCGGTTGAGTGTGCGATCGCCGTAGATTTCCACTTCGCCGTCAATCGGCACGGTCCGTGGCCTGTAGCTATCAGATGATCCATCCGATGGATTGGTTGCGAATCCGCTAGAGGACGACCAGGATGGACTACTTTGCAGCACTTCCGAACACATCAAACTAGCCATGAAACTGTTCTCACTAGAGAATACTTCCGCCATGTTAAATCAAGAATATTACTGCAAAGAAAACCAGTTGAGTGCAAGAGAGTGAGGAAAATGATCCGGGAAGCAACAGCGAAGATTGCAAAACGACACACACATACACTGGAAGGTGAGAGGAGAAGAGAGCGAAGCAGGCAAGGGGCCAGGCCGCATGCTCCGTGTCCTGTATTCACTTCAGGCCGTAAGTAGGCTGAACTAGCGAGAAATTTCGGCCAACTGATTGGTTGATTTACAGTTTCTCGAATGAATTCAACTGACCACTCTTTGACCTGGTAATGTGCTAAATAATTTGAAACAAGTAAAAAAAGCGTGGACATGTGCGGTTTGTAAAAAATCAGATAAAAAATAAGCATCTGTTTTGTCATCAATAAAAACTGCGATAGTCAAACGAAAACATATTGCTCGTTCAAAACGTAACTTAAGGGCACTTATCGTTATTTCTGGATCGAGCTGGACATCCTCGGCCGGTCAGTTTGCGAACGAGTTTCCTTATGAGAGCTGGTATCGCCATTCCTTGCTGGAACTGGATTCTTATAAGTCCGAACGTAGAGATCACGAACAATTTTCTTAGTGGTAATGTTGGATTCATTCAGAACGTCAGGCTCGGTTTTCCACCACGCGTCAATATCTGCGAAAAAACGTTATGAATCATCAAAACGCTACAAAATAATGCAACTTACCAAAACGTTCGCGGACAATCGGCTTTTTCGGTTTCCGGTCCGGCTCACTTCGAACTTCCGGGACATGCAAGCGAGGTGGTCTCCGATTGTAAAAGTTCGGCAGAGGGAACTGCTCCTCCCGTTTCTTCAAGTCAATTTTGCTTGCTAGTTTGATAACATTTGAGGTCAAATCAGTTAGCATCCGGCCAGTCACGATGAACTCTAAATCACCATTCACCAACATCCCAAGATCGAAGAATAATCAACTAGACTGACCGTGTCCGGAAATCGTTTCCCGTGCATTCCAGTGCAGGCTCGAGTCCGGCAAGATTTCCTTCAGATTCGGTGAGAAATCTCTCTTATCCGCTCTGTATTCCAGATATGATTCCACGCTCCATGGAACCGGCCAGGAATCGAAGTAGATATCATACCGACGCCAGTTCGGAAAATTCAGAGCAAAACGCTGACTGGAAAATAATAATACAGCATTTCAAAACAAACGCCAAAATGTCGATTTTTTACCGGATCATTAGCAACGTGCAACAGAAGCGATAATGATCCTCCTCATCCTCTTCACGGAACCAGTGATATTCGTTGAAAGTACAAGTTTTAACTCCTACGCCAGCAGCCTGAAAAGTTGACTAATTAACGCACAGATTTGCTGGTGGAAGAACGGAAAACATTCCGGAGGAACTTCAATACAGTATTTCTGCCTTGCTGAACCGTACCCTTCCACAGTAGTCCACATGACGATCTTTCCGAACGCAGAATCGGTGGTGAGGGTTGATGGGACACTATTTTGAAAGCAAGAGGCATACGATGTAACTGCACTTTATATTCTTAGATGGTCAAACGGAAGACTTCCTTACCTGAAGTATGTGACGCGTGAGCAAAGTCCCTGGACATTTGAGGTTATACGGTACCGCAAAATCCACAAGCCCAATCTAGAACAGTGTGCCTGAGATTTCACATGGATGGAAGTCGAAAAACGGTAGTACGTACGTTGGCGTGCGAGTCGAAAAACTTCCTGTTGACTTTGTCCTCGCTCTTCCTGTAAGCAACTGATCCGGACTGAACTGGTGGACGACATTTCCATTTGTCGGCCATATCGTCAGAATAAGGCTACGCCAAAGCAGCAAACCTTAAGCCTGTGAGAACACTGTTGTTCGAATCAAAATTCGAAATCGGATGAGAGGCGTCATCCATCAAGCAAACGAGAAAACAAAGAGAGAAAAATTGGTAAGGGGCTAGAATATGGTATTCAGGGGTACACTAGTAAATGCGAGCATGCCCAGTTAGGCCCGCTTCGACCCACGGCAATTTTTGCACGTCAACCACTTTAAGCTGCATGGCAGTTCCAGCTAGATTTGGTGGAATTTTGTGTATCGAATATCGATATGACACGATACAGCTTGAGCTCCGCCGTTCATTTCCTCCATATCACGTCAAAATTGGAAAGTCAAATTTCATTTGGTTTCTCGTTGGGTTTTATGAGTTCCTCAAGATTCTCAGAGGTGCTTGTCCTGGATTCTTCCAGCTAAGGTCTAACGACGACTTGCATCCTTCTTTAGAGTCGGAATTTTTCTCCTTTTCTTCATCTGTCCGCCAATAACTCTCCGCAAGAATGTCGAGCGAGGATGAATTAGCTTGTGTTTACGCCGCTCTTGTGCTTCTCGACGACGATGTCGCCATTACGGTTAGTTTCGGGTTTTATTCCAGACCAACCGCGATATTTATCATCATTTCTTTCTAGGGAGATAAAATCAGCACGATTCTCAAAGCAGCTGGCGTTGAGGTGGAACCTTACTGGCCAGGTAAATTGAATACGGTATTCTTTTTGGTTTCTTCTGTTTCTTTGCAATTCTTTCCTGTTCCATGTCGAAATAATTTGCTTATATTCTGATCTTTTATTTCTACGTCTTGAAATCGTTCGGCCTGATTTTTCTCCAGGGGTGATGAAGGTGTTTTGTTTGTGAAACTCTTATTTTTACAGATCTCTTTGCGCGATCTCTGGAGGGAGTCAGCTTGAAGGAACTGATTTCCAGCTTCGGTAGTGGTGCTCCAGCAGCACCTGCAGCAGCGGCTTCTGCTCCAGCTGCGAAGGAAGCTGCTCCAGCGGCGAAGGTGGAGGAATCCAAGGGAAAGAAGAAAGGTAAATAAAGATGACGTATCGTAATGGTTTAGTTTATAATTGCTGTAATTTCAGAGGAAAAGAAAGAAGATTCGGATGACGACGACATGAGCTTGTCTCTGTTCGATTAAAGAGTCATTTTGTTTGTCTACTACTGTTTCCATCCTGTGCAAGTTTCGGTGTTTGCCGTTTCGGTACATAAAATACGGAAGTTCGAATGCTTATGTGTGACACTTCAATTCAGAAAGGAAATATCAGAGGAAGGAGGTTTTATCACGAAAAGTACTGTAAACAGAACAGGAACCGCAAGAAGGTGAATCGAAAAAGAAAGGGTTCATCGATGTGCAGAAATCCAAAGTTAGAATTTTCTACATTTTTAGGAACAAGTTGTTTTGCGGTTCCTTTTGCGGTTTTTTTGGTGCATTCATTCGTGTCTTCTCTTCTGCAAATTCGTGAGAATATACGTACTTCCCTACGTCACAAGTACGGAACTCGGTCAAACGTGGCGCTACCGCCAAGGGGTACAATTGTGAAGAGTCCCATTACTTCCCTGTAGCGTAGCCATTTTGAGGAACGCCCCCATTTCACATTTCTTAACCTTCATTCTGCTTTCTTTCTGGAGCTTCATTTATCGTTCTGGATTTCTGCGTGGAATTTTGATTTTTTGCGTCCTGTTTGCTTACTGAAAGTTGTTCAAATGTACGCCGATCGTGAACCTGTTCGTGCAATGCCTCCCAATGTTCAGCGAGCTGTAGTGTGGCAGAATGCCAAATCGGTTCGTTCGCAGACTTCTTTCCTGTTGGAAAACCCGGAAGTGATCCCGACTGATGCAGTCTTCCGCGTTGGTCCATCAGCCGAAACCATCAAGGCCCACAGGTAACTTTGACATATCACCTGGTTTTCTGAGTTTCCAAACATATTTTCCAGATTTATCTTGGGCATGAGGAGCACCAAATTCTTCGACATGTTCTTCGAGCAGCCTCGGATTCCCGAAGCCAACAAAGATGACTCTGCCCAGTCTCAGCATGAAGCTGATGTTTCAGCCAATGATACTAATCCAGAATCATTCGAACCTTCTGAAAGCTCTTTGGACGGAGAACCCAAAGATTCCGCGGAAACTCTGAAGGACGAAGAGGAGAAAGTCGTTGCTGAAGAGAAAGTATTGAATGTCGATGAAGAAAAGAAAGGAGGCTCTTTGGATGAGATTCAGCCTGTGGAAGTGACAGACGTTCGGGTTCCTGAATCTGTCGAGATTGATCTGCCAGATGTTGAACCGTCTGCATTCAAGATTATGCTTGGGTAAGTGGAATTGATATTGCAGTTCTACGCGATCTTGATGGGGTATTATTAAGGTATATCTACAAGGAAGATATCAATTTGGAAATGGCGAAAGCGATGGACACGTTGTACTGCGCAAAGAAGTTCCGAGTGGCTGAGCTGGAGGCCAGCGCGCAGCGAGTCATTGCAGGTGGAATTGCGGCTGAAAACGCGTTCCAAGTCCTGGAAAAAGTGAGTTTATTTTCAGAGTGCGATTTTGTGGGGTATTCTGACGTCTGTTGATACAGGCTCGCCACATGGGCGATAACACGTTGGTTGAGAAAGCTCTCGGAGTAATCTTCGCAGATACTAAGAAAGCTCTGGAAGCTGATTGGTTCTTGAACGTTAGCCGCGAAGTTTTGCTGGACTTCCTCAAATCGGACGCTCCTGATGCCCCCGAGATGGAGATCTACAAAGCTGCTCGAAGGTTCGCTTTTCTTGTTTAACAGCTCCCGATTTAATTTTCAAACTGATTGGTTTGATAGATGGGCGGTCAAGAATTGTGATATGGTGGCGCCAGCAGGCGAGGATTTGCGAGAGTTCTTGGGAGAGTGTTTCAGCCACATCCGGCTGCCCCTGATGGATGCTAAAGAATTCCTCGCTGGACCTTGCGCGGTAATTAAAATTTGGTCCCTATTGTTTTCATCGGTTTTTTATGTTGTTTATATTCAGGATGCATTGGTTACAAAGGACGAGAAAGTCGCGTATTTTGAAGCTACTATGGGCGAAGAGAAAAAGGAAATGCCCGGGTTCTCCGGACAGCCTCGAAAGTATCGGAAGGAAATACCCCAGCCAGAACGACCAGTCCAGCATCAGCCACGTTCAGACATCGTTCCAGACCAACGTTTTGGCAGTTCACCTCCTTTCCGCGCTCCTCGAACGGAAGGACAGTTCCAAGGTCGCTCCGACATTTCCAACCAGCGAAACCCGTTTGATCAGCCGCGAGATAACTTCCGCCGCGATGGAGCCAATCCCTATGCATCGAATGGGAATTTCCGTCAGCGTGATGAGCCGTCGGGTGGACAGTTTCCGCAGCAAAGCCATGGTGGATTTGGTGGCGGCTCGCGTGATCGAGAGGCTGCCGTTTCGGCTTTGGCAAACTCTGGAGGAGGATTTCGTAGCGATCAGTCGAACTTCCGCCGGGAAACTTCTGGGGACCATGCTGGAGTTAGTGGAGACGGTCGGCGCCGATTTGGAGCAGATTCGCGGATTGATGGGGGTGATCAAGCAGTCAGTGGTCGAGGTGGATTTGGACAGTCTGGAGAATACAAGTCGCCAGGCGTTCGCATGGAGGAACGTGGCAACACCGGAAGTGAAAGTGTGACTTCTTCTACTGATGGCAGTCGCCCTAATCGCGCTCGTTTCGGACCTGTGCCGCAGTAATTTGTGGTAGGAAAATGTTGTTCGTAGACGGATATTTTGAGTGACTGGTCAGATCGAAGAGATCGCATTTTGTTAGAATTAGTTGGCGGAATTTGAGTATTTAGTTTTGTTTCCGAAGGATCTTCTTATTGACTCTCAGCTAATTCCTGGATTGATTTCATGATTTTATTGCTTTATTAAATTGGCTGGCAGTATTTTGCGTTTCGGTTCGGAACATCGCTTGTTGAACTAACGGGTTTTTGTCGGTGATGAGGGGGTGGGTTTTGGTAATTAGAGCGTGGCTTCCAGGTTAATTACCGAGCAGGTCTGTTTTAGAGAGGACATGAACGCACAACTAGATTGAACTTGGCCTGTTTCGTTTTTTTGGATAGCTCGATCGCTTAACGTTGAAGATGGCAGAAAAAGATCGATCAGCGAAAAGAAATGTGTGAATCTTTGACACGGTTCTGGAGGTACCGAAAAATGGTGACGGAACATATTGAGGTGTTAATTTGTGCGATGAGCGTCATTTAATTCCATTGAGAATGGTGAACCTATTTTTGTTCGGATTGTTACAGTTTTCGGCGTTTGTATTCCTGGCGGAAGCGGGATATAAAACAGTCTGTTATTATGAATCATGGGCAGTTTACCGGCGATTGGATTCTCGCCTCAGCGCCGATTTCTCGCTGAATACCCCACCTTGTACTCATCTGATTTATGCATTTGCGCTGGTTAAAGATGGACTGATTGCTTCTTTTGATCCAACTGTCGACTTGGATGGTGCTGGACAATATGGTGGATACCAAAAATTTAATCAAATTAACGTGAGTATTTTTACGTGGAATACTGAGAATTCTGAAAGCAAACTGCATTTTGAAAAGTAAAGACTCTTGGCTGCTGGTTTGGAAAATGATTGAATTTTTTTATATAGATTAATAAAGGTGTATCTCATTTATTTGATAAATTCTTTTGCGGCTGCTTGCTAATATTTCTGAACTGCAGTTTGTGTTTTCAGAAAAGTGCCAAAAATATTAAAACTCTTCTGGCGGTTGGAGGTTGGACCGCTGGATCAAAGGAATATTCCGACATGGCCAGCACATCCGACTCACGGGAAATGTTCGCTCAGCAAGCACTTATTTTTCTAAGACAACATGGATTTCAGGGATTGGATATTGATTGGGAGTATCCTGCTGATCGGGATGGGTCAAGACCGGAAGACAAAGAGAATCTGTCTTCATTGCTTCAGGTTGGCTTTGGTCAAAGTTCAGTCGGCTTCGCGGGTTGGGCAACTCTAAATAATTCTTCCTTGCAGGAACTTCGATCTGTTTTTAATGCTGAACAGCTTCAACCTGGCCAAGAGCGACTGTTGCTGACGATCGCTGTTTCGCCGCATCCGGACAAGTTGGATAAATCTTACGAGATGGCAGTGATCGGAAAGTGAGAACCGTTCTGGATTTTTTATTTTGCCTGAATGATATGCATTTTTTTCGTTTCAGATTGGTGGACTTTATTAATATTATGACGTACGATTACGCGCGAGCTTCGTGGATATCGGAAATAAAGCCGCACAATCCGCTGTGGAAACGGTCAGATGATACCTCATGGAATTCACAGCTGAACGCGGTAAAAATTTTTGTTCCTGTTCTAGCGCTCTCTAGAACAAATTTTGTTGCTCTTTGAAGGATTGGGCAGTTCAAAAGATGATTAAAGACGGCGTTCCATCCGAAAAACTGATTTTGGGAATACCGACATATGGTGTGACCTTTAAGGTTTCCGATGACGGATCAGTTCCACGAGTACATGGATCTCATTTGGGATCCGGAGATGCCGGACCTGTCACAAAAGAAAAGGGTTATCTGGCATTTTACGAGGTTTATTTTCCAAGTCTTGAAAGGTTTGTTGTACTGGGTAGGTTCATGGTATTTTGGTTTGTAGATATGTCGCCGGTTGAAAATGGAAAAGCAGTGGATCAGCGCGATGGATGACTCGGGAGTTCCGGTCTGTTATCGGAAGAATGTCTGGATATCCTACGAGAACCCAAAATCAACGAGAACGAAGGTAAGAAATACTGATTGTGAAATCGATTAATAAATTCTAATTCTTTTGTTTTGCCTGTTATTTAGGCGCTGTATGTCATGCGAAGCAAACTCGGAGGAGGTAAGTTCTTATTTTTTCCCACGCGAAGATTATGTTCCGAAACTTGTCCTTTGTTTTTCTTCGGCTGAAAATAATTTTTCCAACCTGTTTACGAAATTAATTGGCATTTTTTGCAGCCATGGTTTGGTCGTTAGCGACCGATGATTTCAACGGATTCTGTTACGGAAAGCGCTATCCAATCACACAGACAATTCGAGATACCTTCGATGCCAGCACGAAGCTGATGAGCCGGACTGGTTCTAGTCTTTATAATGCCGGTTCTAACAACGCAGCCGCTCTTTCGACTGTTTCGGAAAACTGCTTATCGGATGGAAGTCGTTGTACCACTCCAGTATTCTGCCCGGAAATCAAACGTGTTTTCCTTCCATACGAGCTTGCATGTGTGAACGTGTTGGGAAAATGCTCTTATCCAAAGATTCAAATTTGTGACGTCCCTAAAGTGACCACAACTGTCGCAAATTATAACAAGGTTTCGATAATGCTGACGGATATCCAGAAGTCTGTCAATCTTTCTTGCGCCAACGGAGCTTCGCTGAATCAGGATTTGGTGGTTACCTCCGTTCCCGGAAAATGTAAGAAGCGATATTTGACATGTGAGGGGAATCTTCTGGGGGGTTACAACGTGGTGACTTACTTCTGTCCGGGTATTGCGGAATTCGATTCCACGTTGAAGGTGTGTAAGCTGCCTGATACGTATGATGGAGAAGAGGAAAATTGTGTCGAACAACGGGCTGGTTCGCCGAACCGACTTCCGGCTGGAAATGGATATGGTGGGATCAGTCAACTAGCGGATAATACATATGGATATTCTTTTGCGAAGACTAGAAGTGGATCCTATGCGGCTTTTTCAGCGACCACACAGAAACCGGTAAGATGCTCTATCGCGCACTGAAGTTGCTGAAAAGGTCACTCTGGGATTATTTGGAAAACTGTGCCTGAACAAAATATTTCTAATATTGTGAAAATTTACAAAATTCTTTGAGTAGAAGTGTTCTGACATAATCGAACTGAACATCTTTTTGTATTTAGGAACAGCAGAAAAGTTTTGGGGCACCGGAAGTGTCCAAGAGCAGACCGGTGTCATCTCTGTACTCTTCATCATTTATTGAGGACGACATTCGAGCGGGTTATGAAGATGTGACCATACAGCCTACATCAGAATACGTTCCACCAACAGAAGAACCAGTTTTTTACGGAACCACGCAGAGATATGAAGACCAGGAGCGTGTGGACCCAGCGTTCGAGGACATCTTTCGGGTACGTGGTTGACAGCCACCAGTAATATAAACTAGCTGCTTGTTCCGCGCTACGCGCAGAAATCTGCAGAGACTGAAAAATTCGCTCTAGAGTTCCAAGTGCTAGGCTGTTACACCCAAACTGTCCAACCCTTCGGATTGTCAGGTGTTCCACCGAAAGGGGGGAACCATTCCGATTGTTCAGAGTTCAACCGGAAAGGGGGAAACCTTCGGATTGTTAGGCCAGCCGGAAGCCCCTGTGATTGTTTTCTCTACCGGTAGTATGTTCGGGAGTTGGCCAAAGTGTATTGGGAGAGAAAGTGACCGGTTATCGCTGTTGCGGTAGATGCACAAATCCATCAGTCAATCAACGTTTCACTCGGTGTGACACACTCAGTGGGCGAACATGTATTTGCAGTTGCGCAAAAGCAACTACTCAACTCAATCAGTGTGACGTACGAACGTTAGCACTTTAATATAAAGATTCCGGGCGAGTTATTATCTCTTAGCATACTTTTGTATCAGAAAAACAGGAAGTAATTCTGATGATACCGTATTTTTGTTTGTTTACAGCAAAGTGCAGGGTTTCCGGCAGAAACGTTTCTGGAGGGTGACGAAGTTCGAACCGGGAACAATATCGAATTGCCTCCATCACGTTCTATGACGCAGGAAAATGTAGGGATTCAAACAGGACACTGTTTTTTCAGTCACAGACTCGTTTTTTACTGTTTCTTGTTTAGATGAATTCTCCTCAGAAACAACCTGAATTCAGCCAGTCCCGACGAAGGCCGCAGTTTGCCGAATCAAACCAACGATTTACTGAGGAAGTAAGAGAACCCGAATCGAAATTCATCTAGTGGCTTATATTTTATTCACGTGATGTTATAGATCTGTTTTATTTATTCATGTTCGCTCTGTGTTTAATAATATTTACTTCTTGATTTGTGTTGTATCTAATGACTTATATTTTAGAGAAATCTGGATCAAGCTTATTCGGGAAATTCGCAGATACCTGAAGTGATTCAACCACCGTTACCGATGGTAAGAGCCAGGAGAAAATCTGTACTGGTCCGTAGCTGTTAACATTTGAATTACTTAGATTTCCGCTCCAGTCCAGATACTTCCGGCTCGTAAAACACCCCCTCAGCCTCCCGTCCGTTCTCAAGCAGAACCGATACCGATCCACATGGCTGCCCGCAAGAAAGCGAGTCTCACAGATGGTTTGGTGCGGAAAATGCGTGATCAAGTTTCAGTTCCACATCCTTCGATGAATGAGAACAATAATCAACTGACGAGAAACTTTTGCGGTCGGATTGGTCAACGTACGGAAAACCCCGAGAAACCATGCAGCTCAAGTTTTCTACTTTGTTTGTCGCCCATGTCAGTTATTGAACTCCATTGTGGAGGTGGCTTGATTTTTGAAGAGCGACAGGGTTTTTGTGTACCAAGCAGCACATCGGTTTGTTTTAGAACCGGATGAAAACCAACAAGAAGCAAATAAATGGCAAAAGCGAACAAACGCTATTCAACTTGTTGATCTTCACAAAATGACAGCTTGATGGGGTTCTCGTACCTGGTGACCTTTATGGATCAAGTCCCACTCGCTCGGAAGCCGGATGGAAAGAAGCATATAGCCCGGATTTTTGTTCCGAAAGCTATCGATTTTCAGCGGGACTTACTTTGTTCATTGGAACGGCACATTAAATTAACAATTCAAATACGGCAGCTGCCGCCTGCTCATTTGAATTTTGTAGCGGGTATGCAAAAATTATCCATGCCTTCTATATTTCGCCATAAATTCCCAAATGGAAATTGTTTTGTATTGGTTCTAAATCATCAGAACGGATGAGTTGGAAAATCAACTGTTTTGTTTTTGAAAAATGGAGGGAATAGAGCGGGGAAAGAGCGTTAATTGCATCAAAAAGACGACTTCAAAAAGACTACGAAAACTTCGACACTGGCTGATCTGACTTTGACAAGCTGAAGTTTCGGAAAGAATTCGGAATAGTAGGCGATCAATGTTAAAGAGCCTTAAAGAAAACAATGGACGCTTCGATGGCTGTCTCAAGGCACAGGAACAATCTTTATGATGTTACCTTTAACAACAACTTCTCCCTGGGAAGACTTTTTCAGTGCCTCTGTTGCTTCATTTTCTTCCATATAAAAGATGAAATATCGACATCCGTCACCGCCAGCTACCATTCGTCCGAAAGCAAAGGCGCCGGGTACTTCTCCTTTAAACGCATCCTTCCATTCCTGTGTAGTCCCGACGATTGGAAATTTAGACGCCACCAGACAGATGCCCTTTTTCTGCGGGCCGTAACGACTTCGTGGAATCCCGTCATCCTCGAGGAAGACTCCCGCCGGAAATCCAGCACTTTGCTGTAAATGAACAAAGATCTGGCAACCTGGTCATTTTTCTGATGCAACAATACAATTACAAAAAATGGCAACTTGAGATCTCACTGTGACTAACGACCGACTCACCTGTACCCGGATTTTCTGGAACGCTGGGTCCACACGCTGCTGGTCGTCGTATCGCGACTGCATAGTCACATCGTCAAAACCTGCTGGACCGTCGTCCTGAATGGACGATGAAGAATACAGAATTGACACCGGTCGGCGCTTGGACACTTCTGGTCGAATTAGAGGCTTCTGTGGATCCTGGATAAACGAGACATCAAAATCAGCCAAAAAATTCTTAATAGAAAAATTATTCAGTTAACTGAAAAACAGTTTGCCCGAACAAATCCTACATGTTCCTGCGTCACAGAACGACGTGGAGCCAAATCAATATTATTCCCGGTGCGAATTTCGTCACTATCGAGAAACGTTTCCGCCGGAAATTCGATCGAACTCATGAATTCTTTGACTCTTCCAACATCCATGACATTAAGAGCTCTTTCAGCCAACAGGCTATCACCGATATTGAAAGCCTGCAACGCGAATACCTAAACATCCGTCCAGATTTGTTTAGGATCGAAGCTTACTCTGTCCAGGACCTGAAGTGCATTGTCAGCCGTAAGTCTTTCTGAAATCACTCGCTGCGCACTGGCTTCCAACTCTGCCACACGGAACATTTTCGCGCAACACAATGTATCCAGCGCTACATCCATATCCCAGTTGACATCCAGTTCCTCCTTGTAAAAGTACAATGCAAAGCAGGTAACTTGCATAGCTCAAAATTCGAAAATGCATGACAAGTTGCATAAGTTAACTGAGGGGGAATCCGGTAAGCTTACCATGATGCTACGCGAAATTTGACCAAAACCAGTGGTTACCAGTACCACACGCCTATACTGGGAGTACCGGATAACTTAAACCAAATGTAATGGATTTCAAGAATTAATTGATGAAACCGAGTGAAAAATAGCAGAACAAAAATAACAGATGTCTGGAATTATAAGAAATTGAATTCCAGCCAACCAGCAAACCGGAATCATAAAATTCAAAAATCCGCTTATCACAGCGGTATTAAGGACGACAAAGCAAAACAACAACACCGCCCAAAATGATCAATTAACACAAAGAACATGAACCGTGAACAAAGAACAGCTAATTTGGAATTTGGATTTTTTCCAGGACGACCACGCTTTTTGGGCGCAATGTTCACTGAAATGTCTGAAACAGAACGAACTTTTCATATTTCCAGCTGTGATTTCTAAATGGCGAATCCGTCTTCGACGTAACGGAATTCCGTATTTCCCACAAGACTTGATAACTCCTCCAGCTCGACTTCCTCCTCAGCTGTGAATTTAAATTTCCTGCCCATCTTGCTTGAGCTTCCAGATAATCTGCGGCCAAGTGTTGGCTGTGGAATTCCGTAAACCTTCCCAGCTTGCGAAAGAGACATTTTGCCCGATCTCACAGCCTCAAGTGCGCAGGCATTCATATTTTCTCTCCGGACGAAATCCATATTTCCGCAAGCACAAACAAGAACAGATACTAGAATAATGCAGGACGACCAGAGGAAAGATTGGGACAACAAGCAAGAGGGGAAGGAGAGGAAATCAAAAACGAAGAAAGAAGCGAAGCTGCAGTTTCGAATCTGGGCACAGGC